>CM047587.1:41436561-41519997 GCA_026184515.1 Peronosclerospora sorghi | reverse complement strand
ATGGCGTACTCCTATGACGTCATGGCGTACTCCTATGACGTCATGGCCTCTTTGACTTGAATATATATAGGGTCAGCCTGCGGTCACGCACACCCTTTGCTCCGGTCACACACACCTCCAAATGCGGCAATATGGATAAGTTTTGGCCTTCAAAATATAGGGACGGGCTAAACGGCAGCAAGTGAGGCAGCGGACAAGTCGCATGCGTTAGTTCGCTGCGAGGGGCGATATCTGTAACTTATTATTTACCGTTACAGCTAAATTGCTAAACTTACTTTACCACGTGCAATGCAAGTTTTTTGTCGTGGTCACTGAAATGTATTAGCATATTTTGCATATATTGCAGTTATATTAACGCGGAAGATTACTCAGTTACGTTTACCTTTTTGTATCTGCATTTTCTTTTCGACATCGAAGCCGCTCTTGCAGCAATGTCGCTGTCGCCTAGAAGCAGCAAGGGACGAGTGGCGGGACAAGCAGCAAGGAAGTCATGCGCTCATTCTCTGGAATAAACGCGTACATTGCGCCGTCCACAATAGATGATTTCGTGCGCTTCCACACTGTGAGCGTATCAACGCTAGAGTGCCATGACGGCAGGCGTACCTGCAACATTTTGTGGTACACAGTAGCCAGGTGAACTTGAAACTCGTCGGAAGACGTTCTACCTTTAAAAAAATTACAAAGGTATGTTAGAAACATGTAAGATACAGACCACACGTCGAAAGCGTGAGCGCGCCATGGGCTTGGCATACAAATGGTGTGACCAAATAACTCGCCGACGTGGATTACAGTATCGCCTCCATAATTGCAAAGACTTGCCATCGCCATGGACTCATGGATGTCCTCAAAATCATCAGGATAGCGCAGAAACAACTTGCGGTCCGCATGTTTACGCGAGTCCAAGCTCATCGGACCATCAATACAGCTGGAGCTTATCTATTTCAAGACCCATTACCGTCACGCACCTTGGCGTCCCTTTCACCACTTTCGTCCAGTAAATTTTCACTACCTCCTCCCCGTTTTCCTCCTCAGTCCCTTCTTCTTCTTCCCCTTCATCCTTAAATTCTTCGTCTACACTTTCTTGCATTTCTTCTTCCGCAACGTTTCTCTTTTCGCTGTTGGTAGCAGCACTTCTGATATTGCCCATCTCTTTCTTCCTAATCTCTTTCTCCTCTTCATTCTCGTCAGCGGTATGTACATAGTATGCAATGACATCAACTCCACGAAGCTGCAGCAATCGTGCCCAGTAGGCGCTGCCAGCACCCATCTCCACAATCTACCACGAAACAAATCAGTGATGACAACTTTGAAGTATGTACTAGTAGCCGACCGGTCCATAGTGCTTAAAAAATTGCAACGCACGCTCATCTGGAATTGCCCACGAGTATTTCTACACGTTCCTTTTTAAGGTTCACGTTAGGGTACAAACAGTGGGAAACAGGACAAGCTGAAGTCCTCACCATTGTGATCCCTACGTCGAGGGAGTTAAACATCTTGGAGCGCACTTCATCGCTTAGCTCCGGGTCGAATACTGCTGTCAGCTCTCCTTGGTGCGTTCTAACGAATTAGCTGTAAAAATCAAGGTAAAGGTTACTTGTAGCTGTCAGTTCCAGCACCTCGGATCCAGCACCTAACACACCCTAAAGTTGTTAGAAGCTATGGTAAAACGACTTAAAGCAAAAAAGAAACGTACAAATTCTCCAATGGCGATGCCTACGCGCTTCTTTTCTTTGCTTTTGGTAGAGAAAATGCCTATAGGGAGAGCCTACACACACCTCACATAAAAAGGAGGGGGTGCGACCGGAGAAAAGGGGGGGGGGTGACCGCAGGCTGATCCTATATATATATATCCTAGCCTACTAGGTACGTGATATACCAGAATCACGTAACCCACGACCTGACATCCCCCTGACTTGACTTCGCGTTGGCTGTCTCGAAAGTCCTTTACTAGTTGCTGCCAATGCGAAACGTGGCGGATATCTTTCTCGCGCTCCCAAGTACTATGACACTCTGGGAGTCCATGTCATTTCACTAGTCATTTGATTTGGCGGCTGAGCTGACGACGACGAAACAAATTTTTACGATGTGCAATTCGTCTACCGTATCCGACTCTAGGATTACTGGAGATGCTTTCAGAATCGGTCGCCCATCGAACTCAGAAAAAACTAGTTTGTATGGCGAGAGTAGGTCGACGTTGAACGATGAGTGTAACCTCTTCATATTTCGCGGTAGCTTCAGCTTAGCTACATTTGGGTTGATCATATTGATCACTTCAAACGGTCCCACTGTTTTTGCTGCGAGCTTTGCCTTTTTTAACTCAATGTGAAAATAAACTGTCTTGAGTGGTAAATTCTTGGTATTCAATAGTATTACGCCACCAACCTTAAAGGTGATGTAGCAGGTGCGTACACTCACGATGCGGCTAGTGCACAGAGGAAGACTTTCCTTAAGAGGCGATACGACGCTACTTAGCCGATACGCCCTTATATAAGGGCTTAGTAAGAGATCGCTCTCTTACTCGGGGCCAAGATTCCCTTAGTTTACTGTTAGTAGAACTAACGCCTTGTTACAAGGCATCCCTTAGAAATGGGGTAGCTAAGGGAGGTATTCCCTTTGGCTTAAACACTCACTGCGCGCGCGACCGGTCTGGGTCGTGTGCCTAGCAGTTTTAGAGTATTTTGTAAACTGATGTATATTTAATATGTAATTAGCCTAAATTAATTAAACTAATGTAAACTATATGTAATACTAAGTAGAACTTACTCAATTCGTACCTAGCCGAAATGTAATGGACACCACCTGTGTACCAACACGTGGTAGGCTCCACGCCTTCACTAAGGGCTCCTGTCCTGATTGGTTAAAATAACCAATAGGTCCAAACCTTTCGGACCGGTCAATACTTGACCTCAACCGTTGTGTACTTACGTAAACAAACGTAAGCAAATGTAACCCTGTTACAAGTCCCGCCAGTCCTAAAGATCTTATTGGGGGCGTCCCGGTATCCCATCTAACGAGACTCCGTATCGAAATATATGCATTTGTACTTAACAGACTGCAAACCTTGGAACCTGATCGCTTCCTCGAGTGCTTGGTTCCCAACCATCTGATTTTGGTCCCACTGAACCAGTTCATCTGGTTCAGATGAACTGGTTTTGTTCTGCATGCAATACCCAAATGGTTCAATGGCGAGAAGGAACAGCAGAGGTGCTCAAGAGTGTCCCCGAGACAACGGGATGAGAGTCGAACGTTCTCCATTGTTGCTTGGTTGTACCGGTTAATAAAAGTGTAGTTCCCTCAAGCGCCTTGGTTAGCAATTTGCTCAATCGAACCAGGCAACATTACCGCATTCATATAATGATATCGCTTAGGAGCACATCAACTGGAGAGATCGTGACGCTTCCGAGGTAAAAGAAGCCGTTCGATGCGCAGAATAGGGGGGCGGGAGACTTCAATGGCACATGAGCAGGTCCAATGTTAATGTGCTTGCGCCGAGTTAAGCGCTCTTATGGTGTAATGGTTAGCACTCTGGACTTTTATGGTTAGCAGCACACTGGACTTTACGGGATTGCATGTTACCTGACACCACATCTGCTCATCAGCCCGAATCGTATATCACACAAGCGTTCCATATGCATTTGCCTACACGGCAGCCTGGATATTGCATTGTACTCATTGGCCAGTCGTGCAACCGCATGTCTTCATTCACGCCAGCTACGTCCATACGAGTCCATGCGTTGAGCTCTAGCAGTTGTGCTCAGCAAGGGCAGGAAGTGGACGATCCATTTGGAGCTCGTTCCGCTGCTCATCACGAACGCAATTGGAACGCAATTGCCTTGTACAAGGTTCTTCAGTGTCGTCAACACTTAGGAATGTTCTCGACACTCAGGAGTGCGTATGTGTGTGACCGTCTCGGCCCTATCGGTACTTAGGGGATCCTTTAGGGTCCCCTATCACAACTTTGCTCTTATACCCACCGAAACGGTGCTTTTGTTTACCTTTTACATGCAGTTACCGCTACCCAAGTGTCTGGACGCTTGCTTCTAAGGGTTTCTATCCGTGTTTTTGTAATACACCCCAATCCACCATTTTTAATCAGCTCGGATCGTGTGTCTTGACAGCAAATGACAATCTCACGACCCCGTAGCAGTGTGTGGGTGGCCCTTTCGTTTGCATGTGTTGTTCTTGTCTACCTCGCTCGCATCGGATCCCATGAATCCGCTTGTGTGTGTCTCTCGCTCTCGCTCTCTCACTCTCATTCTCCACCAGACAACGCTTTTCGTTTGCTTTGACTGCCTCCTGTGCCCCTTTCGTGATCTAAAGAGCGGAAAATGGCCCTGGATTATCAGCGTCTTCTTCTTCTTGTTCCGTTTCAACGTGCTGATCCGGTCGCTCGGATCACGAAAGCGCACGAAATGAATCCGTCGCAACCTCGTGCTTTCGTCCGCTCGTCCGTCCATCACACTCTCGCCCCTTTCAACGCCTCCAAAACCAACCAGTTCCTCTCTTCCATCCCCCCCCAATGCTTCTCTCTCTCTCATCTTCTTCTTCCTCCTCGTATTACCTTAAGCGACACCCTTTTGCCGTGGCACACACGACGGACAATACCAATCTTCCACGGGCACGACCGCCAACTTGGCACATTTCTACCACCAAAACACACACCAAACACCGCATCAATACACCCACACCCACACACAGCCACCTCCTCATCCATCCCCCGTCCTTCTCCACGTACCAAATGAAACACGCGATCACACCCGCGCGAACCATCCTCGGCGCCACAAATCACGTGCGCATCCAAGCGAATCCCATTCTTGCCGCACGCGCCACACGTTTGGTGCGTACACTCGTGACAAAACCATGCGCTCGCGGGAATCGCGGCCATGCCAACGCACGCCACGTGAAACGCGCGGGGACAGCCGTCGCAGCAGAGCAACTCGCCGCCCACGCCACAGACACTGCAATCAACGTCCCACGGATCGTCGGACGCGGGGGGTGGATCCACTCCGTCCGTCCGCTGCGGACGCTCCGGCTCGTCGTCGTCCACGATACTGGATGCCCGCCGTCCGCTCTTCTTGCGTCGTCGTCCCTCGTTGTCGCGTTCGTCCGGACACGCGTGACAGAAACTCTTGCCACGCGGGACGCGACGCCAGCCGCGGCACGCTACATGAAACACGTGGCGACAGCCGTCGCAGCACAAGACTTGGCCGCCTTCGTGGCACACGTAACAGGCTTCGTCCCAGGCGTCCACGACCGGCGACGACAGCGGCGGCGGCTTCTTGGCCCGCTCCTTCTTGAGCTTGAGCCGTTCGCTCTTGCTGCGTGTGGTCGTCGTTGTTGGCTTGCGTCCACCAGCGGCTGCGGCAGCTGCTTCCTCTCCTGGCGTCAAGAAGCCCACGACCTCGAGACGATGCATGAACGCCGCCAACGCGGTCGCGACGTCCACGACGCGCTCGGCACGCGTGACGCACTCGATCCAGCGCTTGCGACACGCACGCGACGGCCAGAAGCGCGAGCGCACGAGCGGATCATCCTCGTCCACTTCGTCCTCCTCGTCGTCCACTTCGTCCCCGCTTTCGTCGTCCACGTCCCCGCTCTCGTCGTCCACTTTCTCGTCCACGTTGTCCACTTTGCACGACCGTGCGAGCAACTTGGTCGGTGCGGCCATCACTTGCTTTTCGAGCTCGAGCAACAGCGCACGAGCGTGGGCCACGCTCGCGAGCGTTGCGACCTTGGCGCGCCACGCGACGCCCCCCCGCGCGTCATCGGGCCACAACGACCCCAGTGTCCGTACACACGTGGCAATCCAGTCGTAGCCGTGGACGAGCGCACGGCGCAAGGCGTCGAGACTCGGCACGACGACACCACCGTCCACGCCCGTGCGCTCGGGATGCACGTCGTTGCGCCACGCGTGCACATCCATCTCGACGTGCGGCCGACTCGAGGCATTCAAGAGATCCGAGAGCAAGAGACCGGGTTTCGCCACGGGCATGGCGTCGAGCCAGTCGTCGTGCAAAGCATCCAGCAACGCCGCGCGTAAGTGCATTTCCCGTGGACTCCGGTCGTCCAGCGCTTGGACGAGCACGTCCACTTCATTCTTGGACGCATAGACCCACCACGTGGACGACGACCACGCGCCGCTGCCTTGTGCTTGTTCGTTGCTCGGCACTTCGACGTACACGCGCGTCGCGTCGCCGCGAAAGATCCAGTACCGTCGCTGCGTACGATCGCGTCCGAGCGGCTCGGTGCGTACAAAGGCCGCGCGCAAGCGCGCGGTCCACTGCCGTCGTTTCATCTGCGCGTCGTGGTCGCGTGCCGCCTCGGCGTCCAAGAGCTGCAGCACGTGCGTCGCGGACAAGAGCACGCGGGGCGGCAAGCCACACTCGCGGCCGCGCTCGATCGCGCAGCGCAGCTGCTCGGCGTCTTTTGACGTCAAGCTCGCCGTGAGCGCGTGGTTCGCGGCCACGCGCTTGCGACTCGACACTTGCTCGAGCTTTTGTTGCCGCGTCGTAGCGTCCGTGCGGACACGCAGGCGTGCGCGGCGGCGATCGAGTTGGTTCCGACGCGCGACATAGTCGTGGCGCGAGAGCGCGCCCGCGCGCTGCAACGTCTCGAGCGCGTGCGCGTCGTGCTGCAGCGTCTCGTGCGTGTGCTCGACGTGGTGGTCGTGGTTGTCGTGGTCGCTCGGTGCGTCCAGGTTGGGGTCGTCGTCGGATTTGGACGACGCACGCGGTCGGACAGCAGCGTGGTCGGCCAGCGTCGCGAGTTCCGCGCGCTGGTGCTCGCGCAGCTTCTTCTCGTCTTCGAGCGACACTTTGCGATCGAGCAGGACCGTGCGATGATACTCTTTCGAGCCCTCGAGCGCCGTGGTCAGGTGGCCCGCGAGCACGCGTCGCACTTTGTCCGTCGCGAGGAACCGCGCCACGAGGAATTGGACGAGCGCGAGCTTGTACGCAATGTCGAGGGATGGGTACGCATGCGTATGCAGCGCTGCGACCGCTGCGCGCAAGCGTGGCGACGCCGTGGCCATGTACCGCGGCACGGCTTGGATCAAATGCGCCAAGATCGAGGGCCACGTGAGCGACGAGAGCATTGAGCGCGTGGGGACGCCCACGGTCAAGGGCGCGTGCTGGAGCTCGTACCGACACCGTTCTCTGTCATCGAACGCACCTTCGTCGTCGGACACATCCTCTTCCTCTTCCCTACACCACGTACAAGTAGCCACAAGAAGAAAAAAACACACCACACAGGCGTGTGTGTGTGTGTGTGTGTGAGCATTGGACGCACGCATTGGACACGCAAGAAAAAAAGTGGACGACCAACAACGGACCGATCCGCGAGGATTTTCTCGAGCAGACACACGTGCACCTCTGTCACGAGCGTCGAGTGGTCGGACGCCGCGAGGGCGTGGCTAAACTGGTCAATGCTCACGTCCGCGAGCTCAAGGAGCGCTCGGAACGAGTAGATACAGTCCCACACGGCCAAGAGCGGACCGATACAGTGGGCGGGAATGTTCGCAAACGTACACGCCACGGGCCTAGCGTACACACGACCACCAGCAACACCAAACGCGTGAGTGCAGTTTTTAGCGGACGACACGCAGCCACAAAAATGTACGCACGTGGGTTTCTCGGGCCGCGCCGCGTCGTCCACGCCGTCGCCTGGCACGTCCTGCAACCCGCGCGTCTTCTTCTTGAACGCGTCTTCCTTGCGCCTGAGCGCTGCGTCCTCTTTCTCCAACTTGTCGAGCTTGTCTTTCGCTGTACGCACGGTCTGGGCCAGTGTTTCCGCGAGTTTCCCGAGCTTCTCCTCCTCCTTGTCCTTATACTTGATCTTCTTGCGACTCAGGATGCGATCTTGCATCTCGAGCACGCGCTTGGCTTTGAGTTCAATGGCCTCGACGGATTTTTGTACGATCAAGTCTTCTTTGAGCCGCTCGGCGTGCCGCCGACGCGCCTCGCGCTCGAGTTTCTCGGTCTCACGCATGACACGCGCCTTGGCCTTGACTTCCTGCTTCACGCGGCGTCGATCGAGGCACTCGCTGGGAGGGAGCGAGAGGAAAATGCACATTAATAACAACGTCATGTTAGATAGAGAGAGAGCGCGCGCGCGCGTGCGTACGTACGCACACATCTTGCAATACCATTCTCTATCCGGAAGCATGGCGTCGCTCATACCTAAACTATAACACACACACACACACGTACTCACTTAAGTATCCACGTAGGATAGAGTCTCTTCATTGATAGACACGACCGCACCAGCTCATGTGAAACGCACGCGGACATCGATCACAGCAGAGCAACTCGCCGCCATCTTTGCAAATGTTGCAGTACCAGCGATTATGGTCCGACCAGCCGTCGTGGCCCCGCGCGTGGCCATGGTCGTCGTCGTCGTCGTCGTCACCAGAGGGAAGCGGCGTGTCACAGGCCACGTCGCCCGTCGTGGCACTGCTCGCAACCTCCTCGTCGCTATTGTTACAGAGCTCCACGACGCTCAACATGTGCGCAGGACGCGCGTGGACCCCGTCGTTCGGGCCATGTTTTGGGTCCTTTGGCATTCGAGAATGGGCACTTTCGTGGGACGGGACGAGAGAATGCCCATTTTTACGACCTTTTTTCACCTGCACTTTCGGTTTCCCGGCATCGCGACTGGCAAAGACGGAGGAGCGGATGATCCTGGCTTTCCCAGTGTACTTTGGTCGGTTGGCAGGTGGAGGGAGCGACGCTTGTGGAGATGGCGAAGGGTGGGGAGGCGGTGGAGGTGGAGGTACAATTTCAAATCCTCGGGCGTTCCCATCCTCGTCACTCATTGTGCCTGAAAAATGGGTCATTTCAGGCCGAGGTTAGAGAAAATGGGTCGTTTTGTCATGAAAAAAGGGTCCTCCACGGCTTTTTCCGTCGTCTGGGACTCGAAAGCACAGAAAACGCACGTGAGAATCGAACGGGTGCACACAAACACGTACGGAGCGGGATCGAGTGGCTCGAGACGAGAGGGTCGGGACAGCTCGGGCGTCGCGTTGGCTCGATTGGAAGTGAGCTGTGCTCGAAACGGAGGAATAAAATTGGGCTGGCTCGTTTATGTGTGGTAATAAAATATGTAAAGGTGTTGAGATACGACATCGTGTAGGTAGAAACAAAAAGTGGTTGAACAGTAAGTGAAATATATGCGTTTTCAGAGGTACACGTTTGCGCCTCGCCAGCCAGTGTGCTGCTCGCCACGTCCACACCACCCACTCAGCCAATCTTTGCCGTAGTTAATGGGTTGATTCTTTCTTGCCAATTGCAAACGTCCTCGTGCTACAGTATCAAGATCCTTGAGTGAATAAAACAAGTGACATTTCGTGATTAGAGGAAAATTCTCACAACTACAGCAACTCTCTATCGAGACGAATTGCCTAAAAAACTGCCAATACACCAACCACCTCACCAACTTATTTGTAGCAAGCTTTTATCCACCATTGGATAATGACTTTTACCACTTTGCTATCGATAGGATTGAATTGGTCCTAAAGCGTTATACCTAAGCGATGACCGTGCATCCGTTTTAGTTTAGCAACTTCTACGAATTCGAAGGCAACATGCGAATAAAACATGTACCCCTTTTCTTCTTATGCTTAAGCACCACAAGAGGAAGAAAGACCCAGTATTGCGAGTACGAATACAGGTTCGAGGGAAGCGGAAGCGAACGGAAGCAATGTGCCTGCATCATCCAAAGCGGGGATTCGTCTGTTTGATAGTGCTGTCGTGCCACGAACGATCCTGTATCGAGCAAACGAGGCCATTGATTGAATGTAAAATATACGTGGTTGTGTCTATCGCTAAAGTCGGTCATATGAAAAATCGGGCAAACGCGTTAACTCCGTTCGCTTAAACGAAGAGCATCGATAGAGTCAACCTTCCTGCCGCCTCCTACTAAGTTTCCATGTTCCGCATTTTTTTCATGCGCGCGTGTTTCCAACACTCAGCACTCGACCATGATTTAATCGTGTCATGAAAGAGTTTCCTTGTTATTCTACAAGCCCCGCGTTTCATGTGCTGCTAGAAACAGACCAAAGGGATTCATTCCGCCCAGAGCTCGAACATGGAAAATTTCGTGGCGGCTTTGGACCACTCATGAGCCAAAGGTCACTATCGAGTCTTCCAAGTGTGGACGACCACACGAACGAACTCATCACTAATGTCGTCTTGGTATACGTACGTACTCACCCATCAAACGGTCTATCTATCTAGATGCAGGCAGTATCGCTAACTAGACCCGTCACAACTGATTTTCGGTTCAAGACACAAAACGGGAACCTGATCAAGTAAGTACACATGAAATCAGTTAAGTTACTGGTAAACTTATGTTCGCACCACTTCAAATTTGCACGCTAAACAGTGCCACTTCGTCGTTGCTTGCCCAACGACACCTTCCTAGCATCGATCAGTCAAGCCTCCACGACTTTAAGGAATGGAAAAAGGTACTTGAACCAATGGATAAAATCCCCCCCCCCTAACGCCACGATGTTTCTCTAAAGTATCTGTCTTTTCATGCTCTCCACTCCCTCTCAGTGGGACACCCCGGACACGAGCGCCCGATTTTCGCCCCGTGCACGCGGTCGTGCGTGAAACCGTGACCACAGTGTCTCTAGAACTGACACTACAAGGGCAAGTGGCTCGTGCTCGTGTTCTACCCCTTTGATTTCACGTTCATATGCGCGACAGAGATCGAGAGCTTTCGTGACAACGTGGAGCGTTTCCGGCGCCCGAATGCCGAAGTGGTCGCGGTCTCGACGGACTCGCATCCCGTCAATGGCAAGGTGGACTGGGCAAAGTGAGCATCCCCTTGCTGGCGGACTTGAGTAAACGTATGTCACCGGACTATGGTGTGCTGGTTACGGACGAAGCGGATGAAGTCTTTGGCGCGGCGCTCCGCGGCCTGTTGCTCCTTGACCCGGACGGCACGACGTCCGATCCAGGACGATGCCGTCGGACGGAGTGTCGACGAGACGCTCTGGATGCTTCAAGCGTTCCAGGTACGCGGCGTCTCACGCGCACGAAGTGTGTGTGTGTGTCCTGCGAATTGGAAACCTGGGGACGAGACAATTAGGACCAATCACAGGGAGAAGCTGGCCTTTTCTACGGTGAGAGGGAGGCGCGACACGAGCTGTAGCGATAGCAGTTAGGGCGACGTGGTTGTAAACTTTAGAGACAAGGCACGCACTACTGTTTTTTTCGCTCAACGTCATGGATTTTTCTTTCTGCATCGTAGCTCTCTCTCTCTCTCGTTACTTTTTTATTCACTCGTGAGTAGCGATAGAGTAAAGGGCACGGACTTGATTCAGCAAGCGCGACGGATCCGTGACACCCGTCGCTTACTTTTGAGGGAATCCATGCTTCCAGTTCTGATAGCGGTACAGACTCACGGGCACGGCAATGCCGCCCAAGGTCACGAACAGGATCAGACCCGCGACCACACGCTTGGAAAAGTTGCCTTCGAAAACGTAGTGCTGGTGATGCTCTCCTTCAGCGGACATGCGCTTGGCGGACGCCGAGATGCCACGACGGCGTGCCACGCTCAGGTTCGTGGCGGTTTGCTTGACTACTTGGCGGATCATGGAGGGGAGGAGGGAGGAGGAAAATGGTTCGTTTGGTTTTGTTTGGATACTTAAGTGAAGACGAGGGAGAGATCCGGTTAGGAAGGACGAACAAGTACGGATACCCGTTCGTGTCGAGTGTGTATAGTAGTATACTTTCGGCAACTTCAACAGGACGACCAATCACGGTGTGCGGATCATGTCACTTTTTGTCTTGCCGTTTGGATGCGTGGCGGTTAGCGAGGAAACGGTTAGACTTTTATCTTCGATCTTTTCTATCCACGGCAACGTGCAAGTTCATATAGAGTACAACGTAAGAAAAAAGCTCTTGCCAGTTGAGACTCAAAGTGAAAAAAGCCACCCACTCGTACGTCCCCCAGTCGTCGTCCATAGTATGCAAAGGCAATTTAATCCATTCGAGCAGTCACGGCCTCAAAAGCTTCGTAGAGAGCGTAAGCCAGTTAGTAAGTGGACGGAAAAAGAAGACTTGATGATGCTCCAGCTCGTCGAGAAGTATGGCACTCGTCATTGGACTGTGATTGGCACGATGTTGCCGGGACGCAATGGCAAACAGTGCCGTGAAAGGTGTTTCAAAGAGAGCATAGAGACGAGATGATTTTATTATAGTTACACTTAAATCCTAACGACCCCGTTGCGTATTCTCTATAGATGGCATAACCAGCTGGATCCAAGTATTCGGAAGGAACCGTGGACAGCGGACGAAGAGACTGTGTTAAAGGCCTTGCACGAACGATATGGCAACAGATGGGCCGAGATCGCCAAGCTGATGCCCGGACGAACGGACAACTCGATCAAGAATCATTGGAACTCGAGCAAACGACGACTGAAACGGGGCCGAACGCCCGTGAGTACGACGCAGCGGAAACGTCGCACGAGTCTCGCGTTGGAAAGCCCGAGCGTGGATGGAACGTGTGCGGCTGTGGCATGGTCGCGGTCGACGGAGGTCAAGAAAATGTACGCACAGAGTCCACAGCCCGTCGACGGGCTGAATTTGTACTACACGAGCAACATATGGCACGCACCGTTTGTCCTTCATAGTCCGCACGGGACAAAGGCACACTCTATACTGTGTCGAACGCCCAGCGATGCTCGATACGAACGCTTGACTACCGTGTGGGGTATTCCAGTGCTACAAAACTGGCCGTCCAGTGGGTTGTTTACGAGTACGATCGAGCCCACGAGTCCCAAGTGCACGAGTGATCGTGCACTGGTCCTAAATCGCAAGCGTTTCATGGAAACCGCACATGAAAGCGACCAAACGCTCGCACCGTGCGATAGTCAAGTGAAGAAACAAAGAAAGGAGGATCCGTCCTTGGAGATGCTAGCGAACGCTGCCTTGTGGCAGGCGATTGGCCAGGATAGTGTCGAGACGTGAGTGAGTTGGCGTGGATGTGATGATGATTCGATGGAGAGCTAGTGCGTTTGGCGTTTACTTTTAGTGATTCTTGTGGTGCGGTAAACTTGTTCAAGCACGAGCGCGGCGCGAGCAAGTTGTTGGGGGTGGACCACACATTTTTGTGCGCGTGCGCGTGCATCCAGCGAATTTCAACGTGAGTGCGAAAAAGGTGCCGGAAGCGTGCAATCCGATTCGCTAGTTTTCCCTTTTTCGTGCGGTTGAATCGATAAGGGTTTTGTTTTCGTGACGCACTGACGCGTTGTGCGACGGTTTCTCATTGGCTGGTTGCTCCGTACCGGTATTTCGGATCTCGACCTCTCGTAAACTCGTGTTTTCTATGTCCGTGTTCTTCTAACTTTGATGCTTCCAACGGTTCGCATACGGGCCACATTGCCTCGCCGTTTTTTAGGTGCTGCTGACCCATGGCAAATCGCCCGACATCACGCGCTTCGAACCCGAGCATTCGGTTGCCCACGAGCCCATTAGCGCGCTTCGTCGCGCCGTCTCATGGCACTCGGGCCGAGTCCGCCGCGTCCGAAGCTCCGCTGGCTCGAGGTCGCAGCGGTACCAGTTCGAGTGGTACAACGCGACGTTACAAAAAAAAGCGGGTGGAATCCGACCCCGTGTCTAAGACGGCGGCGCGTGCCCCGTTGGCTATCGAGACAAACACGCTCGCCGCCACGCCGTTGCCGCCGGGCGCTGTGTTTTACCCGACGATAGAGCAGTTTGCTGACCCGCTCAAGTACATTGCCAGGTGCGTCGTGGAGGGGGAGGGCTTGTACGACTGGCTTTTGTTTCGGACTTAAGTGCACCGTTTCGATAGTATCGAGCCCGCAGCCGCACGTACTGGGATTTGCAAAATTGTGCCCCCCCGTGGCTGGAACCCGACGTTTGCACTGAATCTGCAAGATGATCGCAAGCAGTTTGCCACGCGAAGGCAGAACATTCATCAGCTTCAGGTGTGTGCACACAGGCTGTCTCTATCTCTATCTCTATCTGCTCATAGGCTGGAAAAAAGAGGGGACACGCTAGTAACCAGCCACGTACGTGTCTGTAGGAAGGACGCGCGTATGAAACGGGCAAGACCCATACGTTCAAATCCTTTCGTGCGGCTGCGAATGCGTTTCGAACGCGCTGGTTCCGCGCACGCGGCGTCGATCCCGACGCCATGACGTCCGAGGCCCTTGAGCAAGCGTATTGGCGCATTGTCGAAACCAGAGCCCCGAAAGTCAAGGTTCGCACAGGACACGGGACGTCTGTACGTACGTACTCGGGACGTGATGCTCATGGTGTGGTCGTATGGCATGGTATGGTCCCTTGTAGGTCGAATATGCCAATGATCTCGATACTGCCCACGTCGGGAGCGGCTTTCTGCGCTCAGTGAAGCGGTTTGTAAGCCTGCCGTCCAAAGGTACCGACAACGTGCGTGCAACATGGGGTGTGTCCGCCGTACGCACTAACACGTGGGTGCATGTTTTTGTTCGTCTCGGTCCCCCGTCCAGAAAAAGACACGGTGGATTTCTCGAATCCAGAGTATTATCGCCACTCGGGCTGGAACTTGAACAATCTCCCGGACGCACACGGTTCGCTGCTTCGCCACTTGGGCACGGCCATCAATGGCGTGAACGTGCCGTGGTTGTACTGTGGCATGCTCTTTGCCTCGTTCTGCTGGCACGCCGAGGACAATTACATGTCGAGCATCAATTATCACCACGTCGGGGCCAAGAAACGCTGGTACGGCATTCCGTCGTCCGATGCCGCGAAGTTTGAGGCCGTGATGCGCACGCAGCTGCCCGAGCGGTTCCAACAGGCGCCCGACTTGCATCTCCACTTAACGACCATGATCCCGCCTTCGGTCTTGCGTGCGGAGCGTGTCCGTGTCTATACGTTGGTGCAAGCACCGGGTGAGATCATGCTCACGTTCCCAAAAGCCTATCACTGTGGCTTTAGTGAAGGCTTTAACTGCAACGAGGCCGTGAATTTCGTGCTCCCCACGTGGCTTCCGTTTGGACGCGAGTGTGTCGAGATGTACCGCACGTACGGCCGCGTCTCGATCTTGTCGCACGACCGCTTTGTGTTTCACGCAGGCTCGATGCAAAACTTGGACGAGTACGCGGTGCGTGACTGTGACACGTTGCTGACCGAATTGCGTCGCTTGTACCACGAGGAGCGTGCGTACACGAAAGCGTTGCGCGCGCACGGGCTCGCGCACGTCGAGGAGCTCAGTGGCCATGCCCTGCTCGACGCACGAGCCATGGACGTGGATGACGCGCGCCAGTGTTGCCACTGCAACCACACGCTTTTCTTCTCGGGCGTCACGTGTCGCTGCAATCCCCGTCGCTTGGCGTGTCTCCGTCACACGAACGAGCTGTGCCGCTGCGCGCCAGCGTGTCGCTGCAATCCCCGTCGCTTGGCGTGTCTCCGTCACACGAACGAGCTGTGCCGCTGCGCGCCAGCGTGTCGCACGCTGCTGCAGTGGGTGAGCCCAGCGGACTTGCGGTACGCGATTCGACGCGTCCAGACCAAGATGCGCGTGTTGCGAGCGCAAGCAAAGGACGAAGACGAGCGCGCGCGTGTGGTGGCCGCGCGCGACGCCCGGACGACGCGACAAGACGCGACGCACGGTGCGGCAACCGTGCGTTCGGGCCTCGCGCCGTGGACGGACACGAGTGCGTGGATTCCTCCACGGAACGACGCGTGCGTTCGCGTGTAGTAGCGCGTCAGGTTAGAGATAGATGCGAGTGTTGTGGATGCATGCCATACTGAAATCACGTCGTTTGTATTCGTTTGATTGCATCCCTTGTGTCGTGGCGCGACCGATCTTCTTGCAGTCCCCCCTCCCCCCCCCTCCCCCCTCTAGCATGATTCCTCTAACCTACTATCGCTGGGCCCATGCAGTGAATTCGAGAGTGTTACTGCGTACGATCGAAGCGGCGATTCAAGCGGCTGCAACGTTGGAATGCACGACGCACGAGTGTATCAATGCCATTGAGGCGGACGTGATCTGGAGTGACACGAAACACGTGGCCGTCATGGGCCATCCGCCTGCGACCGATAGTGATTTGCGGTTCGAAGACTTTTTACGTGTCGTGTTCAAACTCGCCACGCTGTGTCTATCGGGCACCACGGCCACGCCGCTGATTGTCAAATGTGACTTTAAATGTCCTCGCGCGTTCGCAGCGTCCGTGCCGCTCCTCGAGCCGTTTCTCGCGCAGTATCCGTTTCCCCAGAGCATTTTCCTCAATGCCGACATATTGCCCGGACCCGCGAATTCCAACCACGTGGCGTTTGACGCGACCACGTTTGTGCAACAAGTGCATGACCTTCGAGCGTACGAGGGCGGACGGCATGGCCATAAACTCGTGCTGTCCGTAGGCTGGACGACCGCCAATGCCACGCACAAGGAGCGTGAGCGAGCGTACTCGCCTGCCATGGTGGACGCCATGCTGCGGGTGCTGGCACCCCATGGCCACCAACTATCCGTGACGTTTGCGATCCGCGCGACGAGTGTACGCACGTCGTGGCGCGCGCTGCGACGGCTGCTCGAGGCCCCAAATCATGGCTTTACGCTCTGGTGGGCTGCGACGGAGATCCCCGACGAGGAACTCGAGTGGCTCTACACGACGTTGGAACGTGAGGGACATGATGGAGACGGCACGAGGCGGCCGCGCACGTACGCGAACCGCACGTACTACGATATCAAGGGATTCGACAGGTTTTTAGAGAAACGGATAGAGGGTCGACGCTGTCCACCACAACGTGGCATGGCGACGCTTGAGGAATACGGGATAGAGAGAGAGAGAGCCACTTTTTGAGACATAGAAGAAACGAAACGTCCCGTTTGGTCAGTTACGCGGCGTTCGGTTCGTTCGTTCACCCGTGGCCGTTTACAACCGTTGAAAGCGAGTTTACGCTCAAGCGTGAGCCTCCTGAGAACAAAACACTGCATTTTTGTATGCATCAAATGATAGACATAGTTTCGGCGCTGGCAATGTCATCGTGCCACAGCGTATGCAACACCATCGCGGCGGAAGACTTGAGGGAGCTCGTGCGAGCCTTTAAGTTCGCGCCTTGCTGCATCCATCACTGCGCTAAAGTGCAAAAAATAGGTGTACCCAATTTCTTAAGTTGGGACGGACTATAATGTAGTCTAGTCAAAATATAGCACTTGAACGACATAGCTGACGTTTCATTCGCGCACGCTACGTTTGCGCGCACGATTCGTTTGGACCAACACGGGATCGTGTGATAGGACAGTACTTTGCACGTTACGCAGGAGGTATTAGTGGAGTGGATACAAGTGGAGTTCTCGATTCATTTGGTTTCGATACTAACTGATTGATTGCGCATATGCACGTGGAGACTTTTACGCTAAGGGCAAGTGGAATATATATAGCTGTATTCCAATTACAACGTGGCGAAAGGTAAGAATGCGCAACAGTGGAATCAAGCTGCATGACCACAATTAGAAGCAATAAGTGTTCCGAATTGAGAGTTTGTCCACTCGTTAAAAAGTATTCAACACAGCACGCTGGTAGCTATGAAGAATCGTGTCGTGGTAGGGACGTATCTCAAGGCTTCTATATGCAGCAGGGGTGTGCGGAATTGGTCCCGGCCGTCGGTACGGTAGGGAAGAGGTCATCACCGACATTGGTAGTGACTGGTACGGTACTCCGGCTCCGGTACCGAAATACTCCCTGTCGGTATGGTAGTGATACCGACATTTAACTCATCGGTATCGGTATACCGAAAGTGATACCGACTTTGTCCACAGCGGTATCGGTATCGGTATCCGTATGGGTATGATACCGGTGTTTGCTGGCGGTTCGGTAGGAACCGAAATTCGGTCGGATACCGGTATCGCTACCGGTATTAGCGTCCGTTATCATTTACGAGCTGAGTCTTGAAGTTCAATGTTGCTTGCTGTTGCACCAACAATTATAAAAGCATTCATTATTGATGATGCCATCTATTATGATCATCATCATCATGTGGGCTGCTGATGCAGCTTGAAACTGTGTTTCGTATGAATGCTCCTTATTTACATATCAGGCTTACTTTAGAGCTCAACATCTACCGAAGGTGATGTTAACATTTTGTCTTAAAAATTTCTGGACATTCAACTAGATGATCAGAGATCCTCGTGAATTAGTCATAGTTGCTTCTTCTTCTTCGTCTTGTCGTCACCAGCAGCACCGCCACCCGCCGTCATCCTCGCCAGCTTACGTAGACGACTTTCAGCCACAGACTCAACCGTCAATACCGAGATTGATACAAATCGGTAGGTATACCGGTTTGTATTACCTACTGCACCCAGAATCGGTGAATACCGTTAGTCACGATACCGTGACTTCCCGCCAAAGGTATGGGATGATACCGACTTTGGTAGCGCCGGTAGTGGTACGGTATAAACTCTACCGACTTTGCCGCCCACGGTATACGGTAACGGTATTGTAAATACCGGTATAAAACACCGGTATTTACGGGTATAGTGCGATACCGGTACTAATACCGCACACCCCTGATGTGCAGCTATAGCCCACACTTTTTGTCGTCTGGGTCTCTCCAAGATGATGAAACCCCATTGGCTGAAATGGGTAGGTTACACATTATATATGTCACGTTGTATGGTTCTATTTGTTTCGGTAACCTTATATAAAAAATAAACTTTTCTTTTCTCTCCCTTCTTAACTCCCAAGCCCGAGACGACTCCGCGTGGTGCAGGTCACGCACCAGCCCTACCTCCGCGCAACTAACGCTAGTGTGTGTTTGTGAACCGATGTGCTCACTCTTAAACAAACATTATCCGGAACGGTTAACCTCGAAGATTAGTGCATAGAAATGAAGATTAAGAACTAAGATTGGGTCTTGATGTAAGCAGCGCGCCTAGATATCGCAGTATTGAGGGGTTTGATTTGTGACAAAAAGCAAGAGGTAGCGTTTCGCAGGAAATGTGATCCGCTGCTGTGGCGACGTATTGACGTATCTTGCATGAATAGAGAAATGCGTTTGCAGGACTGGCCAATGAGTAAAATGCAATATCCAGGCTGTCGTGTAGGCAAATGCATCGAACTCTTATGCTTATGATTGGAGCTGATCAGCAGATGCGGTGTCAGTTAACATCCACTCCCATAAAGTCAGAAGTGGTAACCATTAAAGTCCAGAAGGCTAACCACTACACCATAAGAACGCTTAACTCTGCGCAACCGAATCAATATTGGACCTGCTCATGTGCCATTGAAGTCTCCCGCCCCCCTATTCTGCGCATCGAACGGCTTCTTTTACCTCGGAAGCGTCAAGATCTCTCCAGTTGATGTGCTCCTAAGCGATTATCATTATATGAATGCGGTAATGTTGCCTGGTTCGATTGAGGAAATTGCTAACCAAGGCGCTTGAGGGAACTACACTTTTATTAACCGGTACAACCAAGCAACAATGGAGAACGTTCGACTCTCATCCCATTGTCTCGGGCATTCGACAAGGACGCTCTTGAGCACCTCTGCTGTTCCTTCTCGTCATTGAACCATTTGGGTATTGCATGCAGAACAAAACCAGTTCATCTGGTTCAGTGGGACCAAAAGCAGATGGTTGGGAACCAAGCACTCGAGGACGCGATCAGGTTCCAAGGTTTGCAGTCTGTTAAGTGCAAATGCATATATTTCGATACGGAGTCTCGTTATATGGGATACCGGTACTACCCCAATAAGATATTTAGGACTGGCGGGACTGCCGTGCAGTCCAGCGCAATCCAGCGAAGCCTCGACGTCGGTCGAGAACGCGTGCCGTTGTTTCATACCATAGCGATTTCCCTCTTGTTTACGGCCAAGTCTTTTTCCCGCCAGCAGATATTGTTAGGGGGTTCGTTTACTTCCACAACGTCCCCTGTTTATTTTGGAAGTCAGCGGGACGAGCTGGATAGTATCTATACAGGTAGCACTCCATCTGCTGTTGGAAAAGGAAGCGATTTCTTGTCTGATGGAGCTTCTTGTTGGTTGATGGACCACCTAAGGCGCATTGCGTCACTCTCTTTGGATGACACATCAACACAATTTGTGACACCCGAGACTGGTTTTTACTACTATAATAACAATACCGCGCCAAACGAGTAGACTAACGCTGGCGTATTTAGGGCAGATATCAGGAACTAAGCGTGAAGCACACGAGACTTTAGTCAGGTATTTAGAACTCGATTTCCTTGCTAACGTTCATAGGAGAACCAACGGGCGATAGGTGCAATTCCAAGCGAAGAGTTTCAGTTTGCAGGGGACACTCCCCACCGTATAGAGGAGGCAAAGACTTCTAACGAGATTGCAGCGTGCTGGACCGGGATCACAAACCTTGGATCCTTGATGCTAGCGCATAGAAAGTATTATCGCATCCCAGAAGAATGATACGAATCTCCAGATTTTGAGATTAGGACACTGCAGTTTCAATGGAGGGCAAAAACCGCTGGGAATAAAGGCCACACAAGGCCAAAAGTGTTGCGTTTGCTGGTGGCAATTGTCATTATCTCCTCGCGGCTACCAATACAACGGATATTTAGGGGTAGTCCTAAAATTCAGCTGGCAATGGCACTTACATGGACACAATCGGAACGGAATTTGATGGAAGAAACTGACACAAAATTTAGGCAACTATTCAGGTGTGGCTAACACATGGTGGTGGTATCGATGTCGAGCAATGCACGAACTAGGATCTCACTGCTTAGGTGGTCAGTTATGGAGTTGGTTTCAAAACTCATCCAGGTATACTGATATCCGTGCAAGTCAGTGGTAACGAGCAGAACGAGGCCCGATAACTTACTGGATCCATCGTTCTTTTGATTGGTTTTACTATGGATTGTCACGGATTCATTATCGAAAATGGAGAAAAAAATGGGAACGACGATGAAACTTGGACAACTGGCATTCAGATGTGCAACGTCAAACGCTAAGAGTAGTTTGGAATCCTCACTATATATGGAGTCCGATTATCAAAGTCGATCATGTACAGATTAGCGGCTTTCCAACTTAATGTGAATTATCAGGATTACCATGACAAAGGGCATTGTCCGCTGGATGATCAGTGTGCTCAGCCCGTGACAGTAGTCACACGTATTGTGTGGGGTGTAAGTGAGCCCTGGTCTTTTGGGATCGTTTTTTTTAACGTGCTAGGCCGGATAGAATTGACGGCCGGCAGAATTGCATTAGTATAGCTACTGTAAAAACGGAGATACTATACGATTTTCACGATGCTGCCACGGCAGTACGTCCGGGAGTTTGAAGAACTTATATGAAGTTAATGCAATGGTACTACTGGCCAAAGTTGCTCGATACTGTGTAGAAGTACGTCGAGACATGCGAAACATTTGCACGATGGAAGTCAAATAGACAGCGAAAGTAAGGATTAAGGATTCCTATTCCCATTCCAAACGAATGCTGGGAAGTTGTGTTAATGGACTTCAGTATTGGTCTACCCGTGTCAAAAGGGTATGACGCTTTTTTTGGTTGTATAAAAATTGTCAAAAAGACAGACTTATGCACCAACGTACACGACTGCCGGGTCAAAAACACTGTAAAGTTGTTTTTTTACGCTGTATTCCGACATCATGGACTACCGAATGTCATTATCAACGATCGAGATCTGAAGTTTACGGCAAACTTCTGGAAGTCACTAATGAGCATAATGGGTGTAAAGCTAAGGATGACAACCGTTTATGGAGCACAATCAGATGGTCAAACTCAACGCCAAAACTTGGTGTTAGGAGACGCTTTACGATGTCTGGTATCATACAGCGGAGAAAATCGGGCCAAAATTCTTGGAACTATAGAGTACGTGCATGCCACATCAGTGAACGCGTCTACCAAGCTCACCCCGTTCGAAATTGATACCGGAAGAAAAGTATCCAATCTGATTTCTCAAGAGAGAGACTACGATAGTCTGGAAACGCAATGAATTTCAGAGTTCGCCTCGAGGTTCTACAAGGATCGTCAATACCTAGTAAGAAAAGCACGCAAAAACCGGAAACACGCCCAAGAAAGGCATAATAAATACTACGACTCGAAACGAGTAAGCCTCACCTTTAAGGTTTATGACTTAGTACTAATGAGTACCAAGAACTTACCACTCAATACAGTTAACTCTCAAACTGAGTTAAAGAAAACAAAGCTCGTAGCGGAAAAAGTGGGACCGTTTAAAGTGATCAAGATGATCAACCCGAATGTAGCTAAGTTAAAGCTACCGAGAAATATGAAGAGATTACACTAATCCTTCAACGTAGACCTACTCTCGCCCTACAAACCGAATTTCTCTGAGTTCGCTGGACGACCGATTCCGAAAGTATCTCCGATAACCTAGAGTAAGATACTGGAGACGAATTGCACATCGTGGGAAATTTGCTTCGTCGTCTTCGCGCAGCCTCCAAATCGAATTGCTAGTGAAATGGCATGTGTAGCCGGTGCGTACAAGCACAGTGCGGCTAGAGAACAGAGGAATACTTTCCTAAAGCGGCGATACGACGCTACTTAGCCGATACGCCCTTATAAAAGGGCTTAGTAAGAGATCGCTCTCATACTCGGGTCCAATATTCCCTTGGTTTACCAGTTAGTATAAACTAACGCCTTGATACAAGGCTTCCCTTTAAAAGGGGGTAGTTAAGGAAATGTATTCCCTTTCACTACAACACTCACTGCGCGTGCGACAGGTCGAGGTCGTGTGCCTAGCAGTCTTTAGTGTATTTTGTAAACTGATGTATATTTAATATGTAATTAGCATAAATTAATTAAACTAATGTAAGATATATGTAATACTAGGTAGAACTTACTTAATTCGTACCTAGCCGAAATGTAATGTACACCACCTGTGTACCAACACGTGGCAGGCTGCCACGCCTCCACCAAGGGCTCCTGTCCTGATTGGTTAAAATAACCAATAGGTCCAAACCTTTCGGACCGGTCAATACTTGACCTCAACCGTGGTGTTTTTACTTACACAACATAACCAAATGTAACCGAACGTAACCCTGTTTTACGTTCCGTTGAAATTCCAAAGCTTCGCGACCCCATCTTCACTTGCTATGACAACACCGCGCTCCCAGAAAGAGACACCCCAGATACGCGCGGAATGACCCCACGCTCGAAACAAGGAAGCGAAATGTGACTGGAGGAGGTCGGATCGACTTCGTGTTCGTGGCTGCTGCAGTTGCTCGGCGTCAGTTGTTACATTGTTCGACCATAATTGGACCGTGCGATCGTCCGAAATGGAAACGAGGGAGCTCGCATCCGACAACCATGCTAGTTTAAAGAGAGCGCCATCATGCGCATGTAACCGTTGCAACGACCGCAAAAGACTGTTGACCTGCCTATTCCATTGGGTTCCACAGTAAAATCTGTTGAAAGACCGTTCCTGACGCGACCATCAGCTCATCAAACGATCTTCCATGGAACGCTAGTGAATACAAAATACAGCGCTCGGAACACTGCACGCTGCGTAGAATAGTTTGACGCTCCGGGTCCCATGTTTGCACCATATTGTGAGCCAGTCCAACAGCAACCAGCAATGTTTTCGTCTCTTGTGAAGCACGAGCATCCTGCACTAGCACATGCGCAACCAAAATCCAATCACAAAATACTTTTTCAATCCCTAACGTTGGGAATGTCTCGAGCTTGCGGGCAGCGTCACACGTTGGAGGCAACTTGGTGCAGTAAGACACGTTTTTGACCGTAAAACACGCCCACACTTGAATCCAGCGCGAGTTGCACAATATCGCAGCCGTGTAGAATACCCCGCGTCAAGACAACGTGTTCACTTAGCATCTATCCTGTATGAGTGGCATAGATAGATAAATATTGATGGATCTGTACCTCGAGACACGCCCTTCTGTATGGACGCAGCGACTGGCACCGCATTGGCACGTGATTCCATCTCGATTCTTCTCCATTTCGTACTCTATGCCCTGCTCCAGGCCATGCAACTGCTTCCACCTACGCGAAATACGTGAACCCTCGCTCACAGCCTGGAAATGCTAGTCGAAGATTACTGGACCAGTGCGGATTCAGGAATCCAACTTGATGATCGCCATCTCGTGGACTCACGGGTTTACACTTGCAAATATTTGTGACACATCCACTCGGATCCCCAAATTCTGCTACTGCCCGTTCTCGATCGTTCTCCCGAGATGCCAGCTGCACGTCTCAACCCCCGAAAGAATAGAGTTCCTTTGGATGGACCGCGAGGCTCTTTAGGAGGCGACAAGACAGATACGGCGTCATGTGCCGTTTCAACTTGTGACATGTCGAGTCCACGGAAGGTTTTCTCCATATGCGTGCCTTCATCCATAATACAGCGTGCATACACTGGATAGACCCTTTTCGTAGTTTACGTAGCAGCAGACTGCTGACCAGTGACATGATCGTGTAGACTTGGTCTCACATGCAGCTGCTGAGCTTGTAGAATCTGCACGTAGAATGTTCCGGGCGGAATCGAGTGATAAATCGTTAATTCTTCCCCAGAAAAAAAACAAGTCGTATGTTTTCTCCTCGTGTAGCAGTATCAAATGAAACCGAAAGAGCGACAGCGTCACCATTTAAATGTCACCGGACTAACATGTCCTTCCTGTACGTCACTGGTTGATCGACTGGTCCGTTCAGCTTTCTGCTGATCGTGACCCCTAGTAGGCTCATGATCGAATCGATCCATAAGAAATTCTTCAGTTCCTTCATATAAAACGTCCTTGCCAGATCAGATTCTGATGGCGCCATACTTGATCGACTTTCGTCGCTCTCCAAACCAGGCGCATTCAGAAACGCCTTTCGTCGGTCCGGGTCGTAGTATTTCAACACCGTCTTCCAATCCGGATCATCATATTCATATGTAAATGGCGGACCACAACGCAAGTTGTGATCCTCAGGGGATCCCGAAGTAGCCTTGGGAGGTGATTGAGGCTTTTCCTCCTTTATCTCATCAAGATACCTCCCCAGGTCCTGATGATCAGCATTTCCTTTCTTCTTCATACATGACTACGGCGAACTGCCTTCCATCGTCATAACCACCTCCTCCTTTTCCACTTTGATCTTTAATTCTGCTTCCGCTTCCGTTTTCACGTCCGCATCAGCGTCATCTTGCGTAGAATCGTGGTGATATCCCGCGTCGCCAAAAGATCCGAGCGCGCGCTCCATTGTGTTGGAGAGGCTGATCGAAGTTTTTAAATATTGATTAGGCATTACCACGGCGCCCGGACTTCCGACTAACGAAGGGGGTCCTCCGGTTGTCCTGTGACTGCTTGTGTTCCTGCTACCTTGTGTACCCGACGGCTTGGGCGTGGGTCGCTCTCCAGGTGGCGGGGATGTCACGTTGCAATTCCTTTATGAAAGATTGAGATGACTTATGATGAAGCGACTGTTATCGATCAGGCTTGATACGGCTTGATCAGGCCCAAATAGTCGATGATCAGGGCCGCTGGTCGTTGATTAGGGGTGATCAGGGGTGATCAGGGCCAATAGTCGACAATTAAAGATCGTGATCGACCTGATCGGTCTGATCGATTTAGTCGATCAGGCACTAGTTGGCGCGAGTTGCGAACAGGTGATCACAGGTAGCTAGTTTCAGATCGACGATCTGGGTGGTGATCAGCGAAGGGGTACTTGATCAAGCAGCGAGAATCTTCACCACTTGATCCCGGAGCCTCTTAAGCTTATTTCGTCGATAGAATACCCAAAATACTTGTATTCCAAACTTAAACGTTAGAGGGGGGGGTCGATCTGCGACGGGCTGATCGACGGTTTCCACTAAAATCCACCTAGAGTTCCCATGGGGCGCTTAGAGCAGCCGAACTCTAGGGGCCATAAAACGTGGACCAATGGGGGAAGAGGTGAGAACACTAGGCTCGATCACTTTCCCCAATACCAAATACCTTTACTAAAGAACCGCTGACACAGCGGGTGGAGGAGAGGGTGAGTTCCCCAGACCTTTACGTCTTCTGGGGGGCCAAAAAGTGCATTACGTGCTCCCGCTCGGGACGTAAAGGGTGCGTATGCAAAAGAGAGGGAAGCGCGAGGAGATCACGCCTCCCCCTCGGTGATCTTATCGATCGGACGCAAAAAGAGAACTTTATTATCACTTATATTCTATATCTACCAAAAACCTAATATCAGCCAATCAGAACTACCCATCCCTATGTGCTTCGTCGACCAGTCGACCTGATTTTCCGCTTACCGTTAGGTTACCGTTAGGTAACTGTATCAGTTGTCGCGTCGTCCCAGATGTCCCGTCCATGCCCCGTCCATGCTCGCCACAGTTGCGCCAACAGTTGTACCGACTGTTGTGTCAACAGTTGTACCAAGTGTTGTGTCAACAGTTGTACCAAGTGATGTGCCGACTACTGACTATTGTACCAACTATACCGACTATGGTACAGACTAAGGTACCAACTAAGGTACCAACTATGGTACCGACTAGGGACTGCAAAAAAATGTTAATATCCTTCACCACAGTAGTCCCCACAGTCACACCCACAATTATGCACCAATTTTATGGTACACTTCACATTATGTATAATGTAACAGGGTTACATTAGGTTACGTGGTGTACGTAAGTACACGACGGTTGAGGTCAAGTATTGACCGGTCCGAAAGGTTTGGACCTATTGGTTATTTTAACCAATCAGGGCAGGAGCCCTTGGTGAAAGCGTGGCAGCCTGCCACGTGTTGGTACACAGGTGGTGTACATTACGTTTCGGCTAGGTACGAATTGAGTAAGTTCTACTTAGTATTACATATAGTTTACATTAGTTTAATTAATTTAGGCTAATTACATATTAAATATACATCAGTTTACAAAATACACTAAAGACTGCTAGGCGCACGACCTCGACCGGTCGCGCGCGCAGTGAGTGTTGTAGTGAAAGGGAATCCCTTCCCTTAACTACCCCCTTTCTAAGGGAAGCCTTGTATCAAGACGTTAGTCTATAATAACTAGTAAACCAAGGGAATATTGGTCCCGAGTAAGAGAGAGATCTCTTATTAAGCCCTTTTATAAGGGCGTATCGGCTAAGTAGCGGCGTATCGCCGCTTTAGGAAAGTCTTCCTCTGTGCGCTAGCCGCACCGTGCGTGTACTCACCTGCTACATCTGGTAGCACTAGTAGTCAATCCAACACCTGTGTTGGGAGACGACAACATCCTATGCAAGGATGAATCAGGAAGATTGGGATAAGCTAACCCTCGTCCAGCAGGAAGCTTTTAACAGGCTGTTAACCATACTGGGTGACGAAGGCATGCAGCTCCTAGTGGAGCAGGGCCTTGATGCCGTAAGGGAGAGGGTCAACGCCCTCATCGCCCACGAGGCGAATTTTCGTGGAAGTCATTCCACGTCCACGGGGGTTCGCCCTCCGTTGTCTTTTAAGATAAAGGAATTCACCGGCGAAAAATGTGATAACCTTTATGTGTGGCTTCTAGCGGTTGCAACGGCCTTCGCCACAGCGAATGTGATCGCGGACAACTTGCAAGTGGGACTTGAACTGACCCATCTTACGGGTAAAGCCCGTGCATGGCTGTTTACGTGTTTGGATTCGGTCACGGACGTGTTCCCAACCGGGAAGTCCTTAAGCAAAAGCTTATGGACATGTATGCCACGCCTGATCTGGTTTTCCAGAATCAGCTGGTGTTTCTGAGGTGCCGTCAGTGCACTAGAGACTTCGATAATATGTCCAAGAATTAAAGACCTTGTTGACAGGGATGTACGCGAAAGTGCAATCGGACGATGTGTCCATTCCCGTGTTCATAGGAGGCCTGAAAGAAGGGCTAGCACGTTCGGAGCTTTTGCGATACCGACCCCAATCCCTGGGGGAGGCGTTTAAGATGGCGTTTAACGCCGAAAGGAACTTTCGTTCCTCTAAGGTGGGTCCCGAACCCATGGACCTGAGTCAGGTCGAAGCGGAGGAGAAACCCTCCGCTAAGAGTCACTCTGACTCTATCTCGCAGAGCTTCGAATCGGAGCTCCTTGCAATGCTTCAGCGGCATGGGCCGCTGAGATTCTTCCTGTGTGGAAGCATGGATCATGTGCGGAACAGATGTCCGAAAAATCACCAGTGAGATACTCGATATAAGGGTCCGAGGGCGGGTAAAAAGTCCTCGCCCAAGCCATCGGGAAACGACGTCTACAGTAGGTGCGGGGCGCCCTACTGGGGATCCCTCAGTGCTGCAAACCCCAGGTAGTGGCCGTCATCACAAAGCCCCGAGGGAAACGGTGATTTCTAGTACCGAGTTGGTGTACCATCCAGGTTTTCTGGTCATCCTTGCGGACGTGAAAGGCTTTGATAAGCCTTGGAGAGTCTTGATAGACTCTGGAGCGTCTGCCAATTATGTCAGACGAGCTTCTGTTGAGAAGAGTCAGCTGTATGCCGAGGCCCTAGAGGCACATTCTCGTGACGTTGTCACGGTCCGTCTAGCGACGGGCGTACAGGTTTCTGCAACCAATGTCTCCATTGACCTTAAGCTGACATTTGCAGACTTCGATATCTCATATCGTTGCCTAGTCATGGATTTAGACTCGAAGTATGACCTCATTCTGGGCATGAAGTGGCTGGAGCACCACGAGCCATGGGTAGACTGGAAGTCTAAATCCATTGGCTCAACGCACCCGTGATCGGGTGAAGCATTGTCGAGTCATGAACCCACCTTTGCTCGATCGCAAAAGTGATTCTGGCGTGAGATGCCAGATATTGGGATGTCTGAAATGATCAGTCTCAATGAGGTCGAAGGAGTGTTCCTTGACGAGGGGATTCGTCGGTTAATCCCCACGTCGATATAGGCGAGACGGGTGAGTCGCCAGTGGTAGAGGTGGATTCCTCTGAGGTTAAGCGCGAGGTGCTTCCTAGAGAAGAGACACAAGGTTTGTCTCTTCTGCAGGTCGGGTTCCCGACCACGCCGTGTTCTGCGAGAAAGTTTCAACTCCATTAGTAGGGGTAGAGACCCCTGTGGTTAATCGCGAGGCGCTTCCAAGCGGAAAGATCCGGAGTTCGTCTCTTCCGCATGTCGTAATTGATTCCGACCGCTCCGTATTAGGTGAGACCGGCGAGTCACCGGTGGTAGAGGTAAAGACCTCTGTGGATAGGCGCGATGCGCTTCCAATAGATGGGGCAATTGACTCCCCCCATCTGGGTCCCGGTATGAGTCCCCAGGCCAGTAGTCAGCAGTCCTATTCGATGATGCTGAATAGTGTGAAAGGTGTTGTCACAGAAGGCGTAAGCCTGGAACGGTTTCCTGGGGTAGGCGAACTGTTGTCGTTGGAGGAGATGTCCTTCAACGAGTTTGAGACTGCTGTGAAAGCAGGTGAGCTCGACGAGATTGTCGTGTTGCGTCCGGAAGAGGAGTTGAACTTCTCATCCACGATGGACGAGTCAGTTTTGGTGAAAACCAAACAGGCATTGAATGCCCGAAGCGCCATCAAGATCCTTGCGGATCCTGAGGACCCTTACCATTCCTTATTGAAGGAATTCGGAGATGTCATTAGTGAAAACCCACCCATGGGGTTACCACCGGATCGGGGAGTCCGACATGATATTTACTTGGTTCCTGGAACCAAATACTGCGTCACTAGGCAGTGGTCTCTACCCAAAGAGCAATGCGACCTCGTCGACGCATTCTTCAAGGGAAAAGAAGAGGCAGGGGTGGTACGGGAGAGCAAGTCTCCCCATTCATCTCCCACTTTTTGTGTTCGTACACCGAACGGAAAGTGGCGCATTGTGCATGCGTACAACAAGCTGAATGCAGCTACCGTACCCATGCAAACTACGATTCCTCGGAAGGATGTCCTCCAGAGCAATATGGCGGGCTGTACTGTGTACAGTGCCTTAGATCTGGTGGACGGGTATTATCAGGTGCTCATGCGAGCATCCGATATTCCGCTTACAGCGGTCAGTATGCCTAGTGGAATGCTGTGGGAGTGGCTTGTTATACCACAGGGGCTTTCAAATGCACCAGTGACTTTTAATCGCTTGTTGACACAACTCTTCCGCCCTCATAGAAAGTACGATCAGACGTACTTCGACGATATATTAGTTCATAGTCGCGCGGAAGGCGACTCGTCTGATGTTCAAATGCACCTTATACCCCGTCAAGCGGTGCTCGAATGTATGGAAGAGCATAAACTATATGCAAACGCATCCAAATGTATTTTTGGTGCTGAGGAAATTCCTTTCCTCGTATGCTTCATCGTTAAGGATGGAGTGCGGGCGGATCCCGCGAAGGTGAAATCCATTGTGGAGTGGCCTTCGCCTGTAAATCTTAAAGATTTAAGGAAGTGGCTTTGGTTAGCCACTTATCCCCACAAGTACAGCGATAACTACGCTGAGATGTGTTGGGAAACCAAACACCAAACCGCCTTCGAAGCGGTTAAGGGGAGCTTATTAAAAGCCCCCGTTCTTGCTCTCCCAGATTCTGGGAAACCATTTAGCGTCGTCTGCGACGCCTCCGATTTCGCAATCGGATGTGCTTTGTTACAAGCAGACGATGCGGGACGAGAACGCGTGATTGCGTTTGAGTCGAGGCTGCTTAAAGCTGCGGAACGGAATTATCCCGTTCATGATAAGGAGCTACTTGCTATGAAGTATGCCCTTGTCAAATTTAGGGTTCACCTACTCGTCTCAAAGCCGTTCGTGGTTTTTACTTACCACGCGTCCTTACGGACAGCGATGAAGTCGCCTCATCTCTCCCAACGGATGGCCCGTTGGATCTCCTTCTTTGCGTAGTATAACTTTGAGGTTAAGTATAAACGTGTCAAGCAGAACGTGCTTGCAGACGCGTTGTCGCGTCGTCCCGATTACGAGCTCGCTCAAGCGACATTCGCCACCTCGTCTGTGGTGGATCTTATACGCCAGGCGTATGAGAAAGACCCACAATGTACGGCGCTTATAAGCGAATTGGGTGACAAGGGTCTTGGCTCGTCTGACCCTACCCTGTCAAGTCGATCTAGAGCTCGGTTACACCGTTACAGTTACTGTGACGGTTTGCTATATTATAGCACAAGCGCCGAGGACACTCCGCGGGTGGTTGTTCCTCATAATGAGCAACTGAAGTATAGAGTCCTGTTTGAGGCACATGACTGCCCTACCGGGGGTCATTTAGGTCGGGATAAGACCTACAGCGCTTTAAGCGCTTTGTATTGGTGGCCCAACATCTATAAGTGGGTCGGTGCGTATATACGCAGCTGCGAGACGTTTCAGAGGGTTAAACCCTCTGCAGATTCATCTGCGCCTTTGGCGAGCCTAGCCGTTCCAACGGAGTGTTGGAAATCCATTAGTATGGATTTTGACTTTGGTTTTCCAAAAGATAATGCCGGCAACACCGGTATATTGGTCTTTGTAGACCGTTTGAGCAAGATGGCTCACCTGGCGGCGGTGCCAGAGTCCATTGATGGACAAGGAACAGCAAAAGTGTTCCTAGACCGTGTCTTTGGAAAGCATGGTCTACCCGATTCCGTTGTATCGGATCGGGATCCCCGTTTTACGGGACAGTTCTGGGGGGCGTTGTTTAAGGTGCTGGGCACCAAGCTCCTCATGTCCACTGCGGATAATCCTCAGACGGACGGTCAAACGGAACGCGTTAATCTCGTTGTGGAAGATATTCTCCGCAGTTTATGTCCGGATTCCCCAAAGAGTTGGTGTGAGATGCTTCCTATGGCCGAATTTGCTATAAACAATTCGGTCCATGCATCTACGGGGTTTACCCCGTTTTACGTGAACGGATTAGTGAATCCGAGGGTTCCGTTGACGCCATGTGTGTGTGGCCCAGGGCTTTAGGGGGGAGAATTCCCTGATGTCAGCCGTGTATCTGTGCGAAAGCACATCAATAAGTTTTTCTCGACGCGCCTTAGTGTCTTACGACACGTTTGCGATGCCATGGCGGAAAGCCAAGACAAGCAAAGGAACAGGCCGACCGCAAGGTCCGGCGTAAAAAAGGCGTATAAAGTAGGAGAAAGTGTTTTATTAAACGCTAAAAATCTTCCTACACATGCAGTTTTTAATGTGTTAAGAAACAAACTGCGCCCCAGGTTTGTGGGGCCTTTCAAGGTGCTAGCCCGAAAGGGCTTGGCGTACACCTTGGATATTCCGAAGGCGATGCTTACGCATCCAACCTTCTATGTGGGTATGTTTAAGCCACACCAGGACCCAGAGGCGGGTCCCCTCTTGGAGGAGATTGAGAAGTCGGATAGCCGTAAGGTGCGGCAGGGGGGAGTAACATCTCCTACAGGGTCAAAATGCGACCACGAAGCTTAGCAACGAAAGCTTCAAACCTTCCCTCAAGACGGCGAAAGCCGTCAAGGGCAGACTCGAGAGAGTCAAGCCGCCTCTCGATGCGGTTAATCGCAATATCCTCATCGCGGGGTCCCTCCTGGACGTCATGGATGCGATGGCTGTGTCGATCACAGCGCTCGCGAATTTCACGTCGCAATTGCGCGACCTCCTCCTCCAATTCTCGATACGGAGGGTATCCCACATTACCATGTGGAGCGTCTGATGGCGCGACACCATCATCGGGGTCAAACCCAATATCTGGTGAAGTGGAAGGGTTATCCACATTCACAGATCTTGTGGGAGTCCGAGACTCCCCTGCGACAGTATTGCCGTGACGTCGTTGAAGCTTTCGAGAGGGAGAATCCCGCTGCGAGTCGACGACCAAAGGGGCGGGAGAAGCCCCTTCACTCCCAGTAGTTGGGAGTTCGCCAGAGGCAGATGTGGCGCTCACACTGTTCTCTGGCACCGCGTTTGGGGCAGGAGCGCTTGCATAGCGCGTGCAATAAGGTGCACGTAATAGCCCCATCGCCTTAGCTCTGGAAAACGCCAAGCGCAACGCCCTCTCCACCCGAACGTAACGGGGGGTGTAGCCGGTGCGTATACGCACGGTGCGGCTAGCGTACAGAGGAAGACTTTCCTTAAAGCGGCGTTCGCCGCTACTTAGCCGATACGCCCTTATTGAGGGCTTAGTAGGAGAGAGATCTCCTACTCGGGGACAAGATTCCCGGGTTAGTTTACTCTAGCCTGTACTAGTGCCTTAACGGCAAGGCTCCCTTACAAAGGGTGTAGCTAAGGGGAGGGCTCCCCTTACGCTACGGCACTCACTACACGCACGACCGGTCGAGGCCTTGCGTATGTACTAAGGAGTGAAAGTAAAACTGAATATTTTTAATATGTAATTATTTAAACTAATATAAACTATATGTAACACTAAGTAGAATATTACTAATTCGTACCCAGCTAAAATGTAGTGTACACACCTGTGTACTGACACGTGGATGGCTGTCACACCACCACACCAAGGGCCCATGCCCTGATTGGTTAAAATAACCAAAGGTTCGAAACCTTTCAACCCGGCCAATACTGGCCTCAACCGTGGTGTACTCATGTACACCAACACTCAGTGTTACCCGAATGTAACCCCGTTACATCCTCCCCCATCAAGACTATTGCTTACGCATAAACAAAATTTTGTTGGAGAACTCCAACGCCAGTACCTCTGGCTGTCCATTGTACACCCTCAGCGGTGCTATGGACGCAAACTATTCCGACGGCTCGGAAGTGGACGCCCTTGGGGAGCTCTCCCCAACGGCTGTCCATGTTGATAGCGCCGAACGGAGCTATCAGTCATCCAACCCATTCCCCACACGTGGGGAGAACGCACTAACTCGTGCGCCACCGTTACCCGCTAGGGGTGATATCTCCAGGTTGCCACAGGCAACCACCACCAATGAACCGTCCTTGGTTCAAGAGGCCCTTACGTGCCGGACGGGCACGTAAGGGACCTCGCGACCCTCAAAAAAGGGCTAAGAACGCGGTCAAGAGGGGCTTAGCCTCTTATACCCCTGGACCAGCGGCTATACTCTCGCGTGAAATTGCGCATCGTAACCAACTCCGGGCCCGACTACTAACGCCCAAACATTATTCCGTTCAGGCCTACCGGACTCGCCTCGGGAAACAGGCGCGCGGTGCCCTCGTGGATGTTCTCCTCGAGATTCCCCTTGTTCTCCTGAGGGACGAAAGCGTCGAAGACGCAGAACAGGCGTTCCGCGCCTGGGCGGAAAGGGAGAAACACCTCCCCAGTTTAGATGCGCTGTACAACAGCTCTCTCTACCCGAACACGACGTTCGGTTAGAGAGAGCGCTACGCTTGGCCTATGCTCAGGCCAAAGCGAAAGGGCAATTGCCTGCCTCCTATTATACACGCTCTGCTCTCGATGTGGTGCCGGAGAGCAATGCAAACTCTACATCTGCCTCCGGCAAACTCCCAGCTACTGGGAGTGAAGGGGCTTCTTCCGCTCCTTTGGTCGTTGACTCGCAGCGGGGTTCTCCCGATCGAAAGCGTCAACGACGTCACGGCAATCCTGCCGCAGGGGAGGCTCGTACTCCCACGAGTTCTGGGAATGTGGATACCCTTTCCACTTCACCAGGTACTGGGTCTCACCCCGGTGATGGCGTCGTGCCATCAGGCGTTCCACATGATAATGTGGCGTACCCTCCGTATCGAGCACTGGAGGAGGGGGTCGCGCTCTTGCGGCGTGAATTCCACGAGCGCTGTGATCGGCACAGCCTTCGCATCCAAGATGCTCAGGAGGAACTCCGCAACGAGGGGAGTGCGAATGAACGCCTCGAGGAGCGGCTTGTTTCTCTCGAAACTCTCGTTGCGGAGCTTCAGGGTCGTATATCAACCCTGTCGGATATGTCCCGACCTGTTGCGCCTTTCGGCTATCCGGTTTCTCACCCTCCTCCGCGAGGGGACCCGCCTCCGGGCTCTGGTATGGCTTAAGCATACCCACATAGAAGGTTGGATGCGTACGCATCACCTTCGGGATGTCCAAGGTATACGATAAGCCCTTTCGGGCTAGTACCTTAAAGGGTCCCACAAACCTGGGGCGCAGTTTATTACGCAACACATTTGAAACTGCATGTGTAGGAAGATTTTTAGCGTTTAATAAAACACTTTCTCCTACTCTGTATACCTTTTTGTTACGCCGTCACTTTCGGTCAGCTTGCTCCTTCTGCTAGTCTTAGCTTTCCGCCATGGCATCGCAGACGTGTCGTAAGACACTAAGGCGCGTCGAGAAAAACTTATCGATGTGCTTTCGCACAGATACAGGGCTGACATCGGGGAATCCTCCCCCCTCAAGCCCTGGGCCACGCATACGTGGCGTCAACGGAACCCTCGGATTCACCAATCCGTTTACGTAAAACGGGGTAAACCCCGTAGATGCATGGACCGAATTGTTGATAGCAAATTCAACCATCGGAAGCATCTCACTCCAGCTCTTTGGAGAATCCGGACATAAACTCCGGAGAATATCCTCCACAACGCAATTAACGCGTTCCGTCTGACCGTCCGTCTGCGGATGATCCGTAGTGGACATGAGGAGCTTGGTTCCTAGCACCTTAAACAACGCTCCCCAGAACTGTCCCGTAAAACGGGGATCCCGATACGACACCACGGACTCGGGTAGACCATGTTGTCGAAAGACACGGTCTAGGAACACTTTTGCTGTTCCCTGTCCATCTATGGACTCTGGCACCGCCGCCAGGTGAGCCATCTTGCTCAAACGGTCTACAAAGACCAATATGCCGATGTTCCCGGCCTTATCCTTCGGAAAACCGAAGATAAAATCCATGCTAATGGATTTTCAACACTCCGTTAACCGATAAGCTCGCCAAAGGCGCAGCTGAACTTGCAGAGGGCTTAACCCTCTGACACGTTCTCACAGGTGCGTATATACGCACCGACCCACTTATAGATGTTGGGCCACCAATACAAAGCGCTTAAAGCGCTGTAGGTCTTATCCCGACCTAAATGACCCCCGGTAGGGCAGTCATGTGCCTCAAACAGGACTCTATACTTCAGTTGCTCATTATGAGGAACAACCACCCGCGGAGTGTCCTCGGCGCTTGTGCTATAATATAGCAAACCGTCACAGTAACTGTAACGGTGTAACCGAGCTCTAGATCGACTTGACAGGGTAGGGTCAGACGAGCCAAGACCCTTGTCACCCAATTCGCTTATAAGCGCCGTACATTGTGGGTCTTTCTCATACGCCTGGCGTATAAGATCCACCACAGACGAGGTGGCGAATGTCGCTTGAGCGAGCTCGTAATCGGGACGACGCGACAACGCGTCTGCAAGCACGTTCTGCTTGACACGTTTATACTTAACCTCAAAGTTATACTACGCAAAGAAGGAGATCCAACGGGCCATCCGTTGGGAGAGATGAGGCGACTTCATCGCTGTCCGTAAGGACGCGTGGTAAGTAAAAACCACGAACGGCTTTGAGACGAGTAGGTGAACCCTAAATTTGACAAGAGCATACTTCATTGCAAGTATCTCCTTGTCATGAACGGGATAATTCCGTTCTGCAGCTTTAAGCTGCCTCGACTCAAACGCAATCACGCGTTCTCGTCCCGCATCGTCTGCTTGTAACAAGGCACATCCGATTGCGAAATCGGAGGCGTCGCAGACGACACTAAATGGTTTCCCATAGTCTGGGAGAGCAAGAACGGGAGCTTTTAACAATCTCCCCTTAACCTCTTCAAAATCGTTTTGGTGTTCAGTTTCCCAGCACTAATCAACATCCTTCTTAAGAAGGTCGGTCAATGGCTTCGCCATTTCAGCGTAGTTCTCGCTGTACTTGTGGAGATAGTTGGCTAACCAAAGCCACTTCCTTAAATCTTTAAGATTTACAGGAGAAGGCCACTCCACAATGGATTTCACCTTCGCGGGATCCGCCCGCACTCCATCCTTAACGATGAAGCATCCGAGGAAAGGAATTTCCTCAGCACCAAAGATACACTTAGATGCGTTTGCATATAACTTATGCTCTCGCATACATTCGAGCACTGCTCGAAGGTGTATCAGATGCGTCTGAACATCAGACGAGTCCCTTCCGCACGACTATGGACGAATATGTCGTCGAAGTACGTCTGAGCGTACTTCCTATGAGGGCGGAAGAGTTGAGTCACCAAGCGATTGAAAGTCGCTGGTGCATTTGATAGCCCTTGTGGCATAACAAGCCACTCCCACATCATGCCACTAGGCGTGCTAACGGCCGTCAGCGGAATATCGGACGCTCGCATGAGCACCTGATAATACCCGTCCACCAGATCTAAGGCACTGTACACAGTACAGCCCGCCATATTGCTCTGGAGGACATCCTTCCGAGGAATCGGAGTTTGCACGGGTACGGTAGCTGCATTCAGCTTGTTGTACGCATGCACAATGCGCCACTTTCCGTTCGGTTTACGAACACAAAAAGTGGGAGATGAATGGGGAGACTTGCTCTCCCGTACCATCCCTGCCTCTTCTTTCCCCTTGAAGAATGCGTCGATGAGGTCGCATTGTTCCTTGGGGAGAGGCCACTGCCTAGTGACGCAGTATTTGGTTCCGGTAACCAAATCAATTTCATGTCGGACTCCCCGATCGGGTGGTAACCCCATCGGCGGGTTGTCACTAATGACATCTCCGAATTCCTTCAATAAGGAATGGTAAGGGTCCTCAGGATCCGCAAGGATCTTGATGCCGCTACGGGCATTCAATGCCTGTTTGGTTTTCACCAAAACTGACTCGTCCATCATGGATGAGGAGTTCAACTTCTCTTCCGGACGCAACACGACGACCTCGTCGATTTCATCTGCTTTCAAAGCAGTCTCAAACTCGTTGAAGGACATCTCCTCCAACGACAACAGTTCGCCTACCCCAGGCAACCGTTCCAGTCTTACGCCTTCTGTGACAACACCTGTCAAACTATTCAGCATCGAACAGGACTGCTGACTACTGGCCTCGGGACTCATCCCGGGACCCAGATGGGGGGAGTCAATTGCCCCATCTATTGGAAGCGCATCGCGCCTATCCACAGAGGTATCTCCCTCTACCAACGGTGACTCGCCGGTCTCACCTATAAAGGCGTAATCGGAATCATTTCCGACGTGCGAAAGAGACGAACTCCGGATCTTTCCGCTTGGAAGCGCCTCGCGATTAACCACAGGGGTCTCTACCCCTACCACTGGAGTTACCACAGGTAACTCACCAGTCTCGCCTATAACGGCGTGGTCGGAATCATTTCCGACGTGCAAAAGAGACGAACTACGGGTCTCTTCGCGTGGAAGCGCCTCGCGCTTAACCACAGGGGTCTCTACGCCTACCACTGGAGTTACCACAGGTAACTCACCAGTCTCGCCGTTCACGGCGTGGGGATTAACCGCCGAATCCCCCTCGTTTAGGAACTCTTCCTTAACGCCATTGGGAATGATCATTTCAGACATCCCAATATCTGGCATCTCACGCCAGAATCGCTTTTGCGATCGAGCAAAGGTGGGTTCATGACTCGCCAATGCTTCACCCGACCGCGGGTGCGTTGAGCCAATGGACTTAGACTTCCAGTCTATCCATGGCTCGTGGCGTTTTAGCCACTTCATTCCCAGAATGAGGTCATACCTCGAGTCCAAATCAAGGACTAGGCAACGTTCTAAGCTGTCGAAGTCTGCAAACTTCAGCTTAAGGTCAATCGAGACCTTGGGTACAGAAACCTGTACGCCCGTCGCAAGACGGACCGTGACAACGTCACGAGAACGTGCATCTAGGGCCTCGGCATACAGCCGACTCTTCTCAACAGAAGCCCGTCTGACATAATTGTCAGACGCTCCAGAGTCTATCAAGACTCTCCAAGGCTTATCAAAGCCTTTCACGTTCGCAGGGACGACCAGCAAACCTGGCTGGTACACCAACTCGGTGCTAGAAACCACCATTTCCCTCGGGGATTTGTGCTGTCTTCCCCTACCCTGGAGTTTAACAGCACTGAGGGGTCCCCCAGTACGGCGCCCCGCACCTACTGTAGACGTCGTTTCCCGACGGCTTGGGCGAGGACTTTTTCCCCACCCTTAGTCCCTTGTAGCGAATGTCTCGCTGGGGTTTTTTTCGGACATCTGTTCCGCAGATGATCCATGCTCCCACACAGGAAGCATCTCAGCGGCTCACGCCGCTGCAGCATAGCCAAGAGCTCTGTCTCGAAGCTCTGTGAAAAAGAGTCCGAATGACTCTTAGCGGGAGGTTTCTCCTCCGCTTCGACCTGACTCAGGTCCATGGGTTCGGGACCCACCTTAGAGGAACGGAAGTTCCTTTCGGCGTTGAACGCCATCTTGAATGCCTCTTCCAAGGATTCGGGTCGGCATCGGAACAATTCCGAACGTGCTGGCCCTTCTCTCTGGCCTCCCATGAAGACGGGGATGGACACATCGTCCGAATACGCTTTTGCGTCCATCCCTGCCAACAGGGTCTTCAACTCCTGGATATAAACCTCCAGGTCCTTAGTGCCTTGACGGCACCTCAGGAACGCCAGTTGATTCTGGAAAACAGGATCAGGCGTTGAGTACATGTCCATAAGCTTCTGCTTAAGGACCTTCCATGTTGGAAACACGTCCTTGACTGATTCCGAGCATGTAAACGCCCATGTACGGGCTTTGCCCCTAAGATGGGTCAATGCAAGTCCCACTTGCAAGTGATCAGCGGTCATGTTCGCTGTGGCGAAGGCCGTTTCGACCTCTCGCAACCAAACATAAAGGTTGTCACCCTTCTCTCCGGTGAACCCCTTTATCTTAAACGATAATGGAGGGCGCACCCCCGTGGAATAACCTCCACCACAACTCGCCTCATGAGCGATGAGTGCATTCACCCTTGCCTTTACGGCCTCAAGGCCCTGCTCCACTAGGAATTTCATACCTTCTTCCCCCGTTAAGGGTAACAGCCTTTTAAAGGCTTCCTGTTGGACGAGGGTCAAACTATCCCAATCGTCCTGATTCATCCTTTGCAGAGGATGTCTAGTCTACCAACACAGGTGTTGGATTGACTACAAGTGCTACCAGATGTAGCCGGTGCTTATACGCACGGTGCGGCTAGCGCACAGAGGAAGGATTTCCTTAAAACGGCGTTCGCCGCTACTTAGCCGATACGCCCTTATTAAGGGCTTAGTAGGAGAGAGCTCTCCTACTCGGGGCCAAGATTCCCGGGTTAGTTTACTCTAGCCTGTACTAGTGCCTTAACGGCAAGGCTCCCTTACAAAGGGTGTAGCTAAGGGGAGGGCTCCCCTTACGCTACGGCACTCACTACACGCACGACCGGTCGAGGCCTTGCGTATGTACTAAGGAGTGAAAGTAAAACTGAATATTTTTAATATGTAATTATTTAAACTAATATAAACTATATGTAACACTAAGTAGAATATTACTAATTCGTACCCAGCTAAAATGTAGTGTACACACCTGTGTACTGACACGTGGATGGCTGACACACCACCACACCAAGGGCTCATGCCCTGATTGGTTAGAATAACCAAAGGTTCGAAACCTTTCAACCCGGCCAATACTGGCCTCAACCGTGGTGTACTCATGTACACCAATACTCAGTGTTACCCGAATGTAACCCCGTTACAGGGGGAATAGCTGTCGTGCAGCTGAGTAAAGCTAGGGAGGAGTTTCTCCCCTTCCGCCGAAGCGCGAAATTTTTGTTCTGCCTCTTCGGCATTCTCTCCTGAAAAAAAGAACGAAGGGAACCTCGCGGGGAGGGTCTCAACAACGGCACCCCGTGCCTGTTTCCCGAGGCGCTCTCGGTATGAGACGCCAGTGAACTGCTTCTGCGCGAGCAGTTTTCCTGGAGTTTCTCCCGGCGTTCGCATTGATGCGGCTGTTCAGCCGCAGGGCCAGGAGTATATTATGCTAAACTATTCCTTACCACATTCCTAGCCCACTTTTGGGGGTCACGAGGATCCTCAAAATTATATGCCGCCCGTGGCGGGCGTTTGGGGGCGCGTAAAGCAGCCTTTCGTGCCTGTGCGGCAATTTGGTCTTCTTGAGCCGCATCCAACCCATTGGTGATGGTCGCCTTCGGCGATCCGGATGTATCATCCGACAATGGTAGGGGTGGAGCACTAGCTAGTGCATTTTCCCCACGTGGGGGGAACGGATTAGGCTGCCGACATCGCCGTTCGGCGTTGTCGGAGCGTTCAGCCTTTGGGTAGATATCCCCAAGGGCATCATCCTCCGAGTTATCGGAATAGTCTACATCCTCTTCTCGATAATAATCCTCAGCACCACTAAAGGTGTTCGTGGAAAGCCAGAAGTTATGACAGTTGTAGTTCTCCAACTATAATTGATTTATTGCGTAAGCAATAGTCTTGGTGGGGGAGTATGTAACAGGGTTACATTTGGTTATGTTATGTACGTAAGTACAATACGGTTGAGGTCAGTATTGACCGGTCCGAAAGGTCTGTACCTATTGGTTATTTTAACCAATCAGCGCAAGAGCCCTTGGTGGAAGCGTGGCAGCCTACCACGTGTTGGTACACAGGTGGTGTACATTACATTTCGGCTAGGTACGAATTGAGTAAGTTCTACTTAGTATTACATATAGTTTACATTAGTTTAATTAATTTAGTCTAATTACATATTAAATAAAATCAGTTTACAAAATACACTAAAGACTGCTAGGCGCACGACCTCGACCGGTCGCGCGCGCAGTGAGTGTGGTAGTGAAAGGGAATCCCTTCCCTTAACTACCCCCTTTCTAAGGGAAGCCTTGTATAAAGACGTTAGTCTATAATAACTAGTAAACCAAGGGAATATTGGTCCCGAGTAAGATAGATATCTCTTATTAAGCCCTTTTATAAGGGCGTATCGGCTAAGTAGCGGCGTATCGCCGCTTTAGGAAAGTCTTCCTCTGTGCGCTAGCCGCACCGTGCGTGTACTCACCTGCTACATCTGGTAGCACTAATAGTAAATCCAACACCTGTGTTGGTAGACGACAACATCCTCTGCAAAGGATGAATCAGGACGATTGGGATAAGATAACCCTCGTCCAGCAGGAAGCCTTTAACAGGCTGTTAACCATACTGGGTGACGAAGGCATGAAGCTCCTATTGTAGTAGGGCCTTGATGCCGTAAGGGAGAGGTTCAACGCCCTCATCGCTCACGAGGCGAATTTTCGTGGAAGTCATTCCACGTCCACGGGGGTTCGCCCTCCGTTGTCTTTTAAGATAAAGGAATTCACCGGCGAAAAATGTGATAACCTTTATGTGTGGCTTCTAGCGGTCGCAACGGCCTTCGCCACAGCGAATGTGATCGCGGACAACTTGCAAGTGGGACTTGAACTGACCCATCTTACGGGTAAAGTTCGTGCAAGGGCGTTTACGTGTTCGGATTCGGTCACGGACGTGTTCCCAACCTGGGAAGTCCTTAAGCAAAATCTTATGGACATGTATGCCACGCCTGATCTGGTTTTCCAGAGTCAGCTGGCGTTTCTGAGTTGCCGTCAGGGCACTAGAGACTTGGAGACATATGTCCAAGAATTAAAGACCTTGTTGACAGGGATGTACGCGAAAGCGCATTCGGACGATGTGTCCATTCCCGTGTTCATAGGAGGCCTGAAAGAAGGGCTAGCACGTTCGGAGCTTTTGCGATGCCGACCTCAATCCCTGGTGGAGGGGTTTAAGATGGCGTTTAACGCCGAAAGGAACTTTCGTTCCTCTAAGGTTGGTCCCGAACCCATGGACCTGAGTCAGGTCGAAGCGGAGGATAAACCCTCCGCTAAGAGTCACTCTGACTCTATCTCGCACAGCTTCGAATCGGAGCTCCTTTCAATGCTGCAGCGGCATGGGCCGCTGAGATGATTCCTATGTAGAAGCACGTATCATGTGCGGAACAGATGTCCGAAAAATCACCAGCGAGATACTCGATATAAGGGTCCGAGGGCGGGTAAAAAGTCCTCGCCCAAGACGTCGGGAAACGACGTCTACAGTAGGTGCGGGGCGCCGTACTGGGGGACCCCTCAGTGCTGTTAAACTCCAGGGTAGGGGAAGACAGCACAAATCCCCGAGGGAAATGGTGGTTTCTAGCACCGAGTTGGTGTACCAGCCAGGTTTGCTGGTCGTCCCTGCGAACGTGAAAGGCTTTGATAAACCTTGGAGAGTCTTGATAGACTCTGTAGCGTCTGACAATTATGTCAGACGAGCTTCTGTTGAGAAGAGTCGGCTGTATGCCGAGGCCCTAGAGGCACGTTCTCGTGACGTTGTCACGGTCCGTCTAGCGACGGGCGTACAGGTTTCTGTACCCAAGGTCTCGATTGACCTTAAGCTGAAGTTTGCAGACTTCGACAGCTTAGAACGTTGCCTAGTCCTTGATTTGGACTCGAGGTATGACCTCATTCTGGGAATGAAGTGGCTAAAACGCCACGAGCCATGGGTAGACCGGAAGTCTAAATCCATTGGCTCAACGCACTCGCGATCGGGTGAAGCATTGGAGAGTCATGAACCCACCTTTGATCGATCGCAAAAGCGATTCTGGCGTGAGATGCCAGAGATTGGGATGTCTGAAATGATCAGTCTCAATGAGGTCAAGGAAGTGTTCCTTGACGAGGGGATTCGGCGGCTAATCCCCACGCCGATATAGGCGAGACGGGTGAGTCGCCAGTGGTAGAGGTGGATTCCTCTGAGGTTAAGCGCGAGGTGCTTCCTAGAGCAGAGACACAAGGTTTGTCTCTTCTGCACGTCGGAAATGATTCCGACCACGCCGTGTTCTGCGAGAAAGTTTCAACTCCATTGGTAGGGGTATTGACCCCTGTGGTTAATCGCGAGTCGCTTCCAAGAGTAGAGACCCTGTGGTTAATTGCGAGGCGATTCCAAGCGTAGAGACCCGTAGTTCGTCTCTTCCGCATGTCGTACTTGATTCCGACCGCTCCGTATTAGGTGAGACCGGCGAGTCACCGGTGGTAGAGGTAAAGACATCTGTGGATAGGTGCGATGCGCTTCCAATAGATGGGGCAATTGACTCCCCCCATCTGGGTCCCGGGATGAGTCCCGAGGCCAGTAGTCAGCAGTCCTGTTCGATGCTGAATAGTTTGACAGGTGTTGTCACAGAAGGCGTAAGACTGGAACGGTTGCCTGGGGTAGGCGAACTGTTGTCGTTGGAGGAGATGTCCTTCAACGAGTTTGAGACTGCTGTGAAAGCAGGTGAGCTCGACGAGATTGTCGTGTTGCGTCCGGAAGAGGAGTTGAACTTCTCATCCACGATGGACGAGTCAGTTTTGGTGAAAACCAAACAGGCATTGAATGCCCGAAGCGCCATCAAGATCCTTGCGGATCCTGAGGACCCTTACCATTCCTTATTAAAGGAATTCGGAGATGTCATTAGTGACAACCCACCGATGGGGTTACCACCGGATCGGGGAGTCCGACATGAGATTTACTTGGTTCCTGGAACCAAATACTGCGTCACTAGGCAGTGGCCTCTACCAAAAGAGCAATGCGACCTCATCGATGCATTCTTCAAGGGAAAAGAAGAGGCAGGGATGGTATGGGAGAGCAAGTCTACCCATTCATCTCCCACTTTTTGTGTTCGTAAACCGAACGGAAAGTGGCGCATTGTGCATGCGTACAACAAGCTGAATGCAGCTACCGTACCAATGCAAACTCCGATTCCTCGGAAGGATGTCCTCCAGAACATATGTCGGGCTGTACTGTGTACAGTTCCTTAGATATGGTGGACGGGTATTATCAGGTGCTCATGCGAGCATCCGATATTACGCTTACAGCGGTCATTACGCCTATTGGCATGCTATGGGAGTGGTTTGTTATGCCACATGGTCTTTCAAATGCACCAGTGACTTTTAATCGCTTGGTTATACAACTCTTCCGCCCTCATAGAAAGTACGCTCAGACGTACTTCGACGATATATTCGTTCATAGTCGCGCGGAAGGCGACTCGTCTGATGGTCAGACGCACCTTATACCCCTTCGAGCGGTTCTCGAATGTATGCGAGAGAATAAACTATATGCAAACGCATCCAAATGTATTTTTGGTGCTGAGGAAATTCCTTTCCTCGTATGCTTCATCGTTAAGGATGGAGTGCGGGCGGATCCCGCGAAGGTGAAATCCATTGTGGAGTGGCCTTCGCCTGTAAATCTTAAAGATTTAAGGAAATGGCTTTGGTTAGCCAATTATCTCCACAAATACAGCGAGAACTACGCTGAGATGGCGAAGCCATTAACTGACCTTCTTAAGAAGGACGTTGATTGGTTTTGGGAAACCAAACACCAAAACGCTTTTAAGCGGTTAAGGGGAGCTTGTTAAAAGCCCCCGTTCTTGTTCTCCCAGACTCTGGGAAACATTATAGCGTCGTCTGCGACGCCTCCGATTTCGCAATCGGATGTGCCTTGTTACAAGCAGACGATGCGGGACGAGAACGCGTGATTGCGTTTGAGTCGAGGCAGCTTAAAGCTGCAGAACGGAATTATCCCGCTCATGATAAGGAGCTACTTGCTATGAAGTATGCCCTTGTCAAATTTAGGGTTCCGTTGACGCCACGTGTGTGTGGCCCAGGGCTTGAGGGGGGATAATTCCCTGATGTCAGCCGTGTATCTGTGCGAAAGCACATCGATAAGTTTTTCTCGACGCTCCTTAGTGTCTTACGACACGTTTGCGATGCCATGGCGAAAAGCCAAGACAAGCAAAGGAACAGGCCGAACGCAAGGGACGGCGTAAAAAAAGGCGTATAAAGTAGGAGAAAGTGTTTTATTAAACGCTAAAAAGCTTCCTACACATGCAGTTTCTAATGTGTTAAGAAAAAAACTACGCCACAGGTTTGTGGGGCCTTTCAAGGTGCTAGCCCGAAAGGGCTTGGCGTATACCTTGGATATCCCGGAGGCGATGCGTACGCATCCAACCTTCTATGTGGGTATGCTTAAGCCATACCAGAACCCGGAGGAGGCGGGTACCCTCTTGGAGGAGGTTGGGAAGTCGGATAGCCGAAAGGAGAAACAGGTCGTAATAACGCCGACAGGGTCCAAATACGACCATGAAACTACGCAACGAGAGACTCGAGAGAGGCAAGCCGACTCTTGATGCGGTCAATCGCAAACTCCTCATCGCGGAGTTTTTCCTGGGTGTCCTGGATGCGACGGCTGTGTCGATCACAGAGCTCGTGAAGCTCACGCCGCAATTGCGCGACCTCCTCCTCCAGTTCTCGACTCGGAGGGTATTCCACATTACCATGTGGAGCGCCTGATGGCGCGACGCCATCATCGGGGTGATCCCAGTACCTGGTGAAGTGGAAAGGTTATCCAAATTCACAGAGTTCGTGGGAGTCCGAGACTCCCCTGCGGCAGGATTGCCGTGACGTCGTTGACGCTTTCGAGAGGGAGAACCCCGCTGCGAGTCAATGACCAAAGGGGCGGAAGAAGCCCCTTCACTACCAGTAGCTGGGAGTTTGCCGGAGGCAGATGTAGAGTTTGCATTGCTATCCTGCACCACACCGAGGGCAGGAGCGCTAGAAGGTCGCGTGTAATAAGGGGCAGGTAATTGCCCCAGCGCCTTGGCTTGGGCAAACGCCAAGTGCAACGCCCTCTCTATCTGAACGTCACGTTCGGAATAGCTGTTGTACAGCTCGTTAAAGTTAGGGAGACGCTTCTCCCCTTCCGCCCAAGCGCGGAATGTCTGCTCTGCCTCCTCGACATCTTCTCCTCGTAGGAGAACGAAGGGAACCTCGCGGGGAGGGTCTCAACAACGACACCCCATGCCTGTTTCCCGAGGCGCGCTCGGTACGAGTTGACAGTGAACTGCTTCGGCGTTAGCAGTTTTGCCCGGAGTTGTCTCCGGCGCGCGATTTCACGCGTCAGTACAGCCGCAGGGCGAAGGATATGGGTGGCTAAACCCCTCTTTACCTCGTTTTTAGCCTTCTTTTGAGGTCACGAGGACCCTTCAGTGCCGGTAAGGCATGTTGGGCTTCCTGAGCCGTGTCTTGCTCATTGGTGATGGTCGCCTTCGGCGCCCCGGATGCATCATCCGAAGTTGATAGAGGTGGCGCACGCGTTAGTGAATTTTCCCCACATGCGGGGAACGGATTAGACTGCCGACATCGCCGTTCGGCGTTGTCGGAGCGGTCATCCTTAGGGGAAATATCCCCTAGGGCCTCCTCCTCCAAAATACCGGAGTTGGAATAGATGTCATCACCATCTCGGGGAGAATCTTCAGCACCACTAAAGGTGCTCATGGTGTGCCAGAGCTCTGGCAGTTGGAGTTCTCCAACTAAAATTGATTATTGCGTGGCAATAGTCTTGATGGGGGAGGATGTAACAAGGTTACCTTTGGTTACTTTGGTGTACGTAAGTACACAACGGTTAAGGTCAAGTATTGACCAGTCCGAAAGGCTCGGACTTATTGGTTATTTTAACCAATCGGGGCAGGAGCCCTTGGTGGAGGCGTGGCTTCCTGCCACGTGTTGGTACACAGGTGGTGTACATTACAATTCGTTAGGTACGAATTGAGTAAGTTCTACTTAGTATTACATATAGTTTACATTAGTTTAGTTAATTTAGTCTAATTACATATTAAATAAAATCAGTTTACAAAATACACTAAAGACTGCTAGGCGCACGACCTCGATCGGTCGCGCGCAGTGAGTGTTGTAGTGAAAGGGAATACCGTCCCTTAACTACCCCCTTTCTACGGGAAGCCTTGTATCAAGGCGTTAGTTTATACTATCTAGTAAACCAAGGGAAATCTTGGCCCCGAGTAAGAGAGCGATCTCTTACTAAGCCCTTTTATAAGAGAGTATCGGCTAAGTAGCGGCATATCGCCACTTTAGGAAAGTCTTCCTCTGTGCACTAGCCGCACCGTGCCTGTACGCACCTGCTACACAGAAGGCGGATATGAAGGGCCTTCGTGAAGTCAAGTGCATAACTATCGACATTCAGATGCGCTCATGGGAACGTCCTGGTGGCGCACGGGAAGAAGTATGTGCTTTCGACATAAAGCAGATGTGCGACTGTATCAAAAAAGACATTGGGAAGCAAGTATCGGGTGCTGCTGTACACTGGAGAGATATTCTCATTCCGTGTTGTAGCGTATAAATCATCAAGTGCAAAGGTGAAAGCCAACCCGTGTTCCGACTTATATGCTGTGCTTAAAAACCGAAACTGCTCTTCGAGGCGAGGACCACATCCCGGCGCTCGTATTCCTCACTTCATTGCGAGCAGCCACCCTGAGCGTCCTGAAAGTTCCTAAATAATGACGACACCGAAAAACCTTGTACAAGGTGATTGCGTTCGTGATAAAAGGGTTGCAGCGTGACGAACTCCAAATGTATCGTCCACTTTATGCCTGCTGCGCACAACTGCAAGAGCTTAGCGTATATGATTGCGGTGACTGCAGCTCAGTATGATGATGGCCAGCCTGATTCTGAAACCGACGAATGGAGTACCCCCTCTCGTCTGGCTCTCTCCTGGGTATCCGCATGAGGAATCTTTCATAAGTGGACCACATCACGTAGAATTTCTCGTTTCGCTTGGAGCTAGAGCTGGAACGATGCGAACATGACGCATGTTCCCGTACCGACCAACGCGCACAAGCTGTTTTCCCTCATACAGTTTGTGCTTGCAGTGAGCACAATCGACACCGCGTATAATCTGAAAGAGGGCATCGATTATACATCATTGGGGGAAAATATCGATGAACGGTTCACTCAAGGCAGGATCTACACATTGCGGCTCCAGGGAGCCCTGTAACATCGCATGGGAAATTTGCTGCCCGACCCAGGGAATGCACCCAAGTTCTCGCAGCTTCCCATGAGAAGTAGCTTCTAGCCACCAAGACCGCTCTGGCGAAATAGCCTCCGTATCTCCATCGAAGAAATTTTTCAGTCTATACTGACAATTCAGCATGCATGTGGATGCTTCATCATCCAAAAGTGTCTCTAAAATGGCACGCATGTTGACGTTCTTTTCCCAGTTTTAGTTTGTCTTACATCATGTCAGAGGAATATCAAATGTCGTGGCTGACGCATTGTCCCGCACAACTGTGTCTGGGAAGGATTCAGAAGAAATTGATGTGACTCCATCCCATGTTACGGATATGTCGCACGTCGTTTACGAGTGTACCGATGACTGCGATCAACATTCCAACGTTTTGGAAAGACACATGGTTAACTCCTCCCCCATTCAGAACATTCCGCTGGATGTTTTGCAGTTGCGACGAAGTGGAGTTGCGGGGGTGAGAGTCGTCCGATAGGAGTCGCACAAATCCACAACGCCGAGTTTTAGGTGGTGCGCGCACATATCAATGAAAAAGTGCGAAAAGCTATTCAGCAAGGTTATAGCAATGACAAGTTCTTCAAAGATATTTGCAAAACGAAGTAGTCAAATGAAAACTTCATATTCGACAAAGGACTCATATATCTGAGGCAAGATGAAGCAATGCAGCAAATATACATTCCGGACATACCAGATATAAAGACAAAGATACTATACGAGTTTCACTATGCAGCCACAGCAGCACATCCAGGAGTTAGAAGAACTGATATGAACTTAAGGCAATGGTACTAGTGGTCAAAGTTACTAGAGACTGTGCAGAAGTACGTCGAGACATGGGAAACATGTGCTTGATGTAAGTCAAATAGTCAGCGAGGGAAAGTATTAATGATTCGTATCCCCATTCCGAGGGAGTGCTGAGAAGTTGTGTCAATCGACGTCATTACTGGTCTACCCGTTTCAAAAGGGTTTGAAGCTATTTTTGTGCTTGCAGAAAAATTGTAAAAAAAACCATTTATGCACCAATGTACACGACTGACGATTCGAAAGACACTCACTGCAAAGTTGTTTTTTTTTACGCTGTAGTCCGACATAATGGACAACCGAAAGTCATTATTATCGATCGAGTTCCGAAGTCTACGTCAAACTTCTGGAAGCCACGAATGAGCATATGGGTGTAAAGCTAAGTATGACAACCGCTCATGGAGCACAAAAGGATCATCAAACTGAACGCCAAAATTTGGTGTAAGAAGACGCTTTACGCTGTTTGATATCATACAGCGGAGAAAATTGGGCCAAAATACTTGGAACTATAGAGTACGCGCATGCCGCATCGGTGAACGCGTATAACCAGCTCACCCCGTTCGAGATTGATACCGGAAGAAAAATATCCAATATGATTTCTAAAGAGAGAGACTACGATAGTCTGGAAACACAATCAATTTCAAAGTTCGCCTCGAGGCTCGCCAAAGTTATTCAAGACCTATTAAGAATGCACGCGAAAAAAAACTGAAACAAGCCCAAGAAAGGCATAAATGCTACGACTCGAAACTGGAAAGCCTCACCTTTAAGGTTTATGACTTAGTACTAATGAGTACCAAGAACTTACCACTCAAGACAGTTAAAGAAAACAAAGCTCGTAGCGGAAAAAGTGGGACCGCTTAAAGTGATCAAGATGATCAACCCGAATGTAGCTAAGTTGAAGCTACCGAGAAATATGAAGAGGTTACACTAATCGTTCAACGTAGACCTACTTTCGCCATACAAACCGAATTTCTCTGAGTTCGCTGGACGACCGATTTCAAATGCATCTCCGGTTTCCTAGAGTCAGATACTGGAGACGAATTTCACATCGTGGAAAATTTGCTTCGTCGTCGTCAGCGCAGCAACCAAATCGAATGGCTAGTGACATGGAACGTACTTCTAAGGTGTGCTAGTACTTGGGAGCGCGAGAAAGACATCCGCCACGTTTCGCATTGACATCAACTAGTATAGGACTTTCAATACAGCCAACTCGAAGTCAAGTCGGAGGGTATGTCGGGTACGTGATTCTGATTTATCACGTACCCAGTAGGTTTAGGTTAGAATATATGTATATGTACCTAAGAATCCATTACGTCATATGATTACACCATCGTCGTGACGTCATAGTTGATTACGCCACTGTAGATCCTTCTAGAGATATTTGCAAACCTCCCACTTAATCAGGATAGGTTTAAGCCATGTCAAGAGCGTGCTGTGAGGGCCTCTTAAATACATTTGTACCCCGACTCTACCCGACCTTGGATTCTTGTCCACTGCGGGATTCGAACCCACGATCTCCCGGTCCCGCGATGGGGCCTTAACCACTGCACCACAGGGTCGGTGTATAGAACCTTTTAGAAGGATAGGCTTAAAAAAGCCCAGATAGCGAACTAAGTACCTATCTCTCACTTTTAAAAGATACCTCGTGCTCCACATCTAGAATGAATGAAATACAATTTCTGATTTGCAAGTTCGAGAGCGACACGGTCAGGTTGGAGACCTGAGGCATCATAGCTGTCAGCGGGCCTTTTATCTGGATTCAATGGTCTACTTATCATTTTATTTATCCTTGGTGAGACAGTATTCAATATACTATTGGCTTTCTCTATGGCCGAACTATCGACAATAGTGCCGTTGAGTGGTGATCCCTATGTCTTCACTTCGTACGCACTTTGGCCATGCGCTGCCTATTTTGCTTGTCTGGTCAAGTACCTTAAGGTCGTTATCACTTGTGCGGTGATTGTCACAGGCATTAGCTCGTACTTGAACCAGCTTATGAGAAGAGTTCTGATTATGGTCCCAACCGGTGCGCTCTTTTTTAGCTCATCTTTGTGTCGCTCAATCTCGTCGGCATTGAAAGGAGTATTCGTAACCAGGACTTACAACTGTCGTGTCTGTAGTAATTTTACTCGTCTTCAACGTCGGCGCCGCAACAGAAGTGCCGTATATAGAATGGGGTGCACATGTCCATTGGGAAGTATTCGAGTTGAATGGCGCCATCATTTCGTTCACTTTCCCATTGATTTCATTCATTCGATTGCGTATAAAGGAACCATTTCGAACAAGCCCCTATTGTAGTCCCTTTCGTATCCCTGATGCGCTCGTGTCAAAGCTTCTGTGTCTTGGTGGCATCCTGTCGATTTTTAGTTACAACAGCATCCTCAGCTATGACGTTCGGGCGGCACTTCTGGTCGCAATCTTGTACTTTGCCGTGGCTGGACGTGTTACATTTTGCGACTGGAGGTAATTTTATTATATTTTATATTACATATGTTATAAAATATAATAAATTTAAAAAAAATTAAATTTATATATTAGTTTTTAACGGTAAAATTGTTTTACATTAACAAAAAATGGATAAATTTACACACACCGCCCCAACTTTTTCTTGCGCTAAGTAATGCATAGTGCCAGTTGTTTTTTTATGGTAACAAGTTGGTAGCATAAAAAAAGATAAAAATGACTGTTATATTCACAAAGAGATAAGTTTGTCCCTACATGCTCACTGTTCCTGCGAGAACGATGCAGCGTCACTCATGTAGAAGTTGAAGCTCCACCCCGTTCCAGGTATTCTCGAATTTTCCTGTAAATTTCATATCGCAATGTCACTTCAAGTTTCCAGTCCGAAATCGATCCATGTTCCTGCTGCAAAATGTATGATATGACCTCATCTGGGTTGTTAACAAAATCGTACCATACAGAAAATTGTGCTTTTTCTATCTCATCGGCAATCGCTTTCGTCTCTTGGTCCCTCATGTCGTGGATTATCTTCGCCGCTTCTATGACTGGATTTTCACCACCAACGTTGTGCAGTAATGTTCGATACAGCGTAAGCCCAGCATAGTGTGGCGGTAACTTTTGAGCTTTGAAATCATTACGAAGACCGATGATGTATGGTGGAGTAAAAAGGTGAGAAAGGGAGACGAAGTTATATTCCATGAACGCTTTAAAGCTAGTGGCAAATCCTTCCGCGTAGGCGACAGGATACTTCAATTGTCTTAGTTTTTGGTCAACTAAGTATGGTGTCAAACCACTCCGCTCTTCGTCTTCTCGCTCCGTACTTGACGTAGCTCCCACGTGCGTGTTCGACACCAACGCCTTTGTTTGGTTTCTAGACTCGGCGGCGGCCAACGTACGACCAGAACCCGAGAGCAGAGACGCCGCCACGACCACAAGACGAACGTAATGCCCCATGACACCACTGGGACGCGTTTCTATGACTGGCAACCCACGCGGAAATCAGTTTTTCCTATCTCGATCTGATTTTTTCTTGTTGAATGTATGGTATAGAAAAACGCCTAGTCGACAAGTGTTTTGTCAGTAGCACTATCATAACTTTCCTATTATTATGTGGAAAGTGCCAGGTAACGCAGTTGCTTTCTAGTTCCCTAACCACGAATGAATCCTTACTGCAACTACCTCTCTCGCTCAGATAATTTGTCACCACTACAACCTCATCTAATAATCTATATCAAACAAAGTATAGAGCATCATAAGTGCTCTGGGAGTATGCGACACCCTATCGGCGGAACAGTTGATGGACCTCGTGCGAGCCTTTATGTTCACGCGACGCTCCTCCCCACGATTTGGGAAAGTCAAGTAGAAAAGAAGGTACTATAGAAATGATCCTGTGTAAGTACGGTCTTCCTCCCCACGATTTGGGGTGCCGACATGGTGCGACGTTAGTTATCGAAATGGTGCATATTATGTAGTGACATAATTACAGCTCCTTGACCACATAACGAGATAACATTAAATATATAGCTGTACTCCAAACGATCCCTCCAAGTGTCACCATCAGGTTCTATAGAAGATCCACCCTCATGTTTCGGTTTTGGTGTCGCTTCTCTACGGCGCGAGCGTCTTAGGTATCGAAACATGCAGATAAATGACAAAAAAGTTTATACTTAGCTCGTGTAATAATTCTATAGTAAATAATAAATTTTAGCAAGCAATTAGGACGCGCCTTTTTTATAGCTTGGCAACTCCTATCACTATCTTCCTGAATCATTTGATTCGAATTTTTCATTCAGCAACGAGTGGCGTAGGTTTGACTTTGTTCGGCCATTGCTCCGTCTGGATTTTTCCATCGCATACTCAAATCGGGTGCGCGAACCTGAATGGTGTAACTACGAACCTGAAGTTGCGCCTGTCTGTATACCATGCACAATCCGACCACTGAAGCTACGTGTAATATAGTAGTACTTTCTATAGCGGAAGGTGCAAATTCTACCTCCCTCCTAAATCAGATAACATATATGTTTACATATAAACTAAATTATATACATAATCCGCAGGAAGATCCACACGACGGTGCGTGGCTGGTGACCAGTGTTGAAAGTATTCGATATTACGGTTTGTACCAAAAACCGGGTATATGTATATTTTCATTTGTAGCATTGATAGTTTCGTACTTTAAGAGATAAGGTGGTGTACTTATGAATCTTAGTACCTATTACTAGGTACGAATAAGTAGTGTAGGATACACAACAGATGGAGGATCGCTACTAGTTCAACTCTTATGCATATTTCATGTTAGGATATATAATCACTTCTCAATACAAATTCGATTTATTAATTCCCTGACTTGGTTATCTTCACTTGCTGTCTGCGAACTGTCTTGAAATATTGTTTCCATCGTTAACGAAATATTGGTTGCAATAAAGTAAACAAAAGACGATTTCAGTATATTCAAGGCATTAAACGACAACTACGACTCAAGCTTCTATAAATCTACGTAGAGTTGGAGAATGAAAGATTTCAACAGGTTATGAGCCCCAGGGGTCATGATCTGTCGCTTGATGAGGACTCCACGAAGAAAAAACAGCAGGATTTGGAGCCGAAGGAATGAAAATTTTGGAAATGTTCCAAAACGTTTACGACAGACTTAATAAACTGGAAAATTCGAGGGGCGCTCAAGACGTCAATAACATTGGCTTCAACAACTCGATGAGACTTGGTACCCGGATGCGGCTGGCGTCGCTTGAGAGCACGCCGGAACGAAAAGCCAAGGTTCAAGCTGGTTATAATAACCCAAATTTCGGGATGGGTCACCAATAAAAAATGTACAACCCGCGTTCATAACTCCCTCCGCAAAAGACTACGCTTTATATAAAAGTGTTCGATGTTACCGAGGTGTACCGAGGGTTGGGAGCTGGGTTTAAACAATGGGGGCAAGATTTATCCGACACATTTTGATTGCGAGTTGGCATGTGGTTTTTTGGAGCGAAGAAACATAGGTTGCTCTCCTGGGCGACTATCTTAGTGGAACTTCGGAAATATATTACAACAGACAAGTTGACTCGTGATGGACCGAGCCTCCTACGCTGGTTTATGTGACGAGTAAAATACTCAATGTTCATCAAATCTACGCAGGCTATGAATCTTTTCACAAGCCGGAAAAATCCAAGGAGGTCTTGGAATGAGCACTATCACTACTTAGTTGCTATCAAAAGCCGTGGGCGGAAGTGAGCTACTTGTGTTGGACAGCGTTTTCATTAATCATCGCCACATATAAAACAATTTTCATGGCAAATTTGAACTACGAGGTCGGACTATTTGCGCCATGCTGAGGAATTGTGCCCATTTACACAAGCAGTGGGGCGAAGCACAAACGAATATTTTTGGTGCTGATGCAGTAAACTTTATCGAAAAAAAGAAATACCGTTCAAGTACTACGGATGTGGTAAAGTTGGTCACATCCGTTCAAAATGTCTCAAAATGGACAGCAAAAAGGTTGATTTCTCGCTAACTATTAGAGATAACCTGGCCCAGATTGATAGAATAAGTTGGAGTTTAGGCAGCTGTGCTAGAATGAACCTTGTCAACGACTGCAAATACCTGCGTGACCATGAAGATATGTTAATGGCAGTCTGACGGAAAGAAATTAAAAGGTTTCGAAGAAAGGATGGACCAAGATCCAAATGTTTTCGAATGTAAAACAGGCACTAAACGAGTTGATAATGTCTTTTACATGGAGAATCTATCGTAATACATCCTATCCTACAGTATTTTGGAGGAAAAGGGCGTATGTCAAGTGCAACATAATTATGTTGTATACGGCCACTCGAAGTCCAACTTTTTACATTTAAAAGACCATAAAGGTGCTAACAGCGATGGTATTAAACGTTATCATTGATGATGAATCGACGTTTTTCAATGTTTCCGCTGTTATGGACGAAAAGGAATCGGATTCAAGTCGTCAAATGGATGTTCAAAAAGGGTCGTTAATGAATTTTCATGCAAGACTCGGGACATCTGAATTATGATGCTGTGGAACGTTTGACAAAAAAATCCATTAAGCGGGATACAGCTGACTAATTGTAAGATGATGATTTTTTTACTTTTGTCCAAGACAAGCAAATGAAAAATCCACGATCAGTCAAGGCTGTGGTTTAAGTGACCCAATTGATCAGGTTGGTGGTGTAATTTGTTCCGATTTAAAGGGGGCAATTACGCCGAAAGATCGATTGAGCAACAGATACACGATCAACTTTTTAATCATAAATTTAACTATGTCCGCGTATTTTTGGCAAAAACCAAAGATGGGGCCGCCAAAACATTGGACATTTTTCGGCCTTATTCGAGCGGCAGTTTAACCGGAAGGTTCATATATTACGTACCGATGGTGGGTAAAAATTTAAAAACCTCTATGGATTCTGTCAAAAGACTGGCGTTGGACGGTAGATTAACAAGGCTAATAATCAAGCAAGAAATGTAAAAGCCTAACGCATGCATCGCACAGTCATAAATATGGCAAGATGCATGTTGTTCGCAGGTGGTTTAAAATCTTTCGTTTGGGGCGATGCGGTTCAATATGCTGCTTTCATATTGAACCGAAGTCTAAGTAATGAACTGTGGAGCGTCTATCACCTTTGGAATTACTCACGAATAAAAGCCTAATATTGGAAAAATAGTGGCGTTTGGATCGCCGTTTACAATATTTCGTAATTCTGGAAAGAACTCGCTGACAAACAGAGCTCAAGTCGCTAGAATTATTGTCAAGAATGAATTGGTCAAGGGTTTCAACGTGTATCCCAAGTCAAACAGAATATTGTTGTGACAAATTACCTCTAGAACCATTGGACTAAGATCAAAACGACAAGGTGCGATAAGGTGTGCTGGAAGATCAACAATCAGGGGAGAACTTCTGATTTTCAAGATTCCAAAAAAAAAACGAAGAAGAAGGCCAATGGACAAAGCGAGAGACATGCAACTCAAAATCAATCCAAGAAAAAAGAAAAAGATCGAGAAAATATTGATGATAAAGTTACAAACGAAATTTAAGATTCTCACGATGTTGAAAAAATGGGTCCGTCAAGTTTGTAACGGAAATGGACCCAAAACTATTCGGTTAGGCGATGAAGAGTTCCAACAAGGAAAGATGGATATTCTCCGTGGAGGAGAAGCTTGATGCTCTGTAAAAGAATGAAGTTTGGAATCTTGTCGAAAATACCAAAGATTGTCGACCTCTCCATACATAATGGGTATTAACAAGACCAAGTTGGATCAAGACGGAAATATTGAAGGATATAAGGCAAGACTTGTCGCTTTGCGGGAATGAATAGTGCTTTGGAGCGTATTATACCCAAAATTTCAGCATCTATGATTGAAATTGGAATTGTTAAGCGGATCTTTGCTTTGGCGGTCAAGTGGAATGTGCATGCAAGGCGTGGAGATATGGCGAATGCCATCGAAACGAACACGACATTTTATTACACATTCAGAAAGGAATGCAAGATGATAGCATTGAGTACAAGGGCGAATATCGTCCAGTAAAAGTAATTAATCTTAAGAAGACGTTTACAGCCTTAATCAGGCAGGACGGCTGTGTAACCGGTTGATAGACGGAAAAAAATTGATAGGTTTGACATTTTCACTGCGTATCACCGATATGTCTTTACGTGAAGTTCAAGGGCATAAATTCATGGTTGGAATTTACGTTGATGACTTGTTTATGACTGGCACGAAAGAGCAGCTTATTACGAAGTTTTCGAGGAATTCAAATGTTTGGAAATAAAAAATTTGGGGATGGCTTCAAAATTTCTCGGAATGTGTGTTACTTTTGATCGTAGTTTTGGCTGTAACTTGACCAAGAGGTCGCAATTGATGGAATAATTAATGATTTGGCTTACAAGATGCGAACACAATAAGTATGCCGCTCGGTCAAGAATTTGAAGACTTAGCGTTTCATCCAAGCGAACAACTGACAAGTTAAGGACAAAATTAAGTAACTTTCAATCTTTCGTCGAAAGATTTGCTTTGAGTCGCAAGATGTACAATACCCGACATTTCATACGCTTCGCATAAAGCAAATAGAACGATTCATGTGCCTACGGCTACGGATTTTTTTTGAACTCTGCCGAAGAAGATAGCACGGTAAATCAAAGGTACCAAATCACTTAAACTTCTACGGGTAAGTCTGAAGACTCAAGTTAAGTTTTGATGATCAAGGCGCATAGCGATGCAGGCTATGGTAGAGCTAAAAAAGATCCAAAATCGATTACAGGTGGCTTGATTTTCGTGGATGACATGTTGGTGAACTGGATTTGCAAGACGCAAGGTGGTGTCTCCATTTAGACAATGGAAGCGTAATATTATGCAGTTTTGACCAATATAGTACATTAATATGGCTTCAAGAAATTTCTTTAAGAAAAAACATGTCAAGACAAAGCTACCCATGAAACTTTGCATAAATAGCCAAGCAGTGATCAAGATTTTTAAAGGACTCGAAGGCAGCTCGAAAATGAAGCATGTTGATATTAGACTAAAGTTTATTATCTACAAGCTACGAGAAAAACCCGTTATCGAGCCTTCTTCGTCTCTATGAATCAAAGGTTAGCTAATTGACTTACCAAGGTACTTGCTGTAACAAGATTCGAAGAGTTGCGAGGCGCGATCGGGCTTCAAATATTGCGTTTGCCGAAGTTCAAAATGAGAAAGAGTGTTAAAAATATTCGTTATTACGTTTTATACCAAAACCCGGGTTTATGTATATTTTCAATTTATAGCATTGTGTTTTCGTACTTTAAGAGATAAGGCAGTGTACTTAGGAATCTTAGTAGCCATTACTACGTACGAATAAGTAGTTTAGGATACACGACCGATAAAGGATCGTTACAGCTTCAATATTTCAGGAGAGGATAGATAATCGCTTCTCAATACACATTCGATTGATTAATGTCCCTGATTTAGTTATCTTCGTCTACTGTTTTTGAACTGTCTTGATGGTGTTGTTTTCATCGTTAACGAAATATTGGTTGCAATAAAATTAACAAAAGACGATTTCCGTATATTAAAGGCATTAAACGACATCTACGACTCAAGTTTTTTTTAAATCTTCGCAAGGATGGACAAACATTTCACCAAATATCATCAACGCGGAGGTCACTCCTGGGCTTTCAAAAGTTTATGAGCAGCACTGGAGATGCCTTATTTACCTGCTCCATACATGGAAAATATGCCTATTTTTCAAACATATTTAAGATGAGGGTTATTTTGTGCATACAGTATTATTCTCCTGTGTAAACTAGGTGGCAGGAATACCTGAGTTGAAATAAGTGGCTAGAGGTATTTTAGGTACGAATTCTAAATTAAATTCAATTAGATAAGTGGTTTCTTTTTTTCCTGTGTTTATTGGTAATATTTTTCATTCAGTATATATTATTGGTTAATATGAAGCCTTTTCCATTGTCAACCCTTAAAACATGTGTCAGGGACGGCATCGGGATCCAGCAGGAAGTATAATGAATGGCCCAAGGCGATGCTACCGTCCGCTAATCACATGATCACCTGCAAAAATTATTAACGCACCTGCGGCAGTCTTTTCGTCAGGGAAGGACTATATTGAATATTTACAATTGAATATTAATAATAAGGGAAATCACATGCATGCCCTCGATTTTTGCGGAAATAACATGCATGCGCCTGATTTTATGAAATTACACCCATGCCCCTGCCATCTTGTCGGCCAATGAAATTTCTTAATAATATCCAAAAACGGTGGAAACGAAATAGGAGCGGACGTCCAGCGACGATTCCATTACCCCGAAGCAATGGATCCCGATCTTTCGACCCCCATGAATTTGATATGTACTTAGCACGCAAAGCTGCACTGTGAAATTATTGTAGCTGTTAAAATAGTCTTTCTATTTCTAATTCTATATTATAATTAGGTAGGACTATTTTTAGGTAGCAATTTTCATTTCGTCTGTTCCAAACATAATTAGTGCAGTGGTACTCGGTTCCGAGCACGCGCTTTTATGTTACGTATAAGACGTACACACAGATGGAAGTTTACCATGACTGCATCATCTGTTTACATAAGTTCATGTTTAGCTAGATAATCACTTCTCAATATACATCCCGTTGATTTAGTCCCTGGTTGGACATCTTCCTTACTTAACGGACTGTTAGCTGATACATTTCTCGCCGCCAACGTGTGCTTGGTGTTGGCGATATCACGCGTGATTACTTTTCGTTTAATACTGAATTTACTATTGGACATTTTTGACTCAAGTTATCGACTGCATCTGCGCTATGGATTCGACTAATAATCATCAGGTTATGAGCCCAAAGGGTCATATTGTCTCAAGTGGTGAAGGTTCCGTGGAGGAAAATTCCGCAGGTCTTGGAACCGAAGGGATGCAGATTTTGAATATGTTTCAAAAACTGTGCGAGAGAATGGACAAATTGGAAGCTTCTCGCGCTATCCCTCCGGGTAACAACTCCTGATTCAACATTTCGATGCGGTTGGGCACTCGTATGCGGTTGGCGTCGCTCGACAGTACGCCTGAGCGAAAACCGCAGGCCCAACCTGCTTTTAACAACCAGTACCAAAATATGGGTATGCCGATGGAACATCGGCCTCCCATCTTCAAGACCCCGTCTTCCAAGGAATGCAGCTTTCAATTGAAGTTTTCGATGGTACCGAAGTGTACCGTGGCCTGGGTGCTGGATTTAAAAATTGGGGTACTCGCTTCATCCGATAAGTTTCGCAAGCCGAATTGGCTTGTGGATTTTTCTGGAGTGAAGATGTGAAGGTGGATCTTCTGGGACATTACCTAATTGGTATTGCGGAGAATTACTACAATCTCCAGGTTGTCGCATGGTGGAATGAGTCACCTACGTTAGTTCTTGTGATAAAATGCTTAGTGCATTCAATACTTCAATCACCTCTGCACAGGCGATGAAATTATTTACAACCCGAAAAAGCCCCAAGCGTTCATGAACTGCACATTATTTATACTTGGTGGTGATTTCAGAGGCTGTGGTGGTAGTGAAGCACTTGTCTTAGACAACGGTGGTACGCTACGCATCACCCGAACTTAAGACCATTTTGATGGCTAAGTTCGACCACACTAGGTCCGACTTTTTACGCCATGCCGAGGAGCTCACCCAGTTCGCTCAGGAAATTAAAGGCGAATCACTAAGTGCAAATTCATTTAGCACCGATGCTGTGAACTTCGTGGAAGAAAAGAAAAAAACATAAAATTCCATGGTTGTGGACAAATCGGTCATATTAGACAGAAATGTCCAAATAAGGCACAGAAAAAGGTGGATTTCTGACTAACCATTAGTGATTTTCCAAAACAATTGGGTGCAGCACTTGGATACTTGATTCCGGTGCTAGTATATATTTGGTCAACCAGCAGAAATACCTGCGTGATGTTTAACCGGTTGACGGCAACTGTTTCCAGGCCGATGGGAAAATTTATAAATTTCACAAAAAGGCTGTATACTCATCCAAGTGGTGACCGGTGGTAAAACAAACACCATTCGCATTGATAACGTTTATTTTGTAGAAAATATCGCCAATATTATTCTCTCGTATGGCCTTTTGGAGGAGAAAGGGTGTGAGATGGCATACGTCCATGGTAATCGTACCATGTTGCACGCGCCCACCCGATCTCCTATTTTCGATATACGAAAGGTCAATACAGTTTTAACAATGGAGGATAACGTTTTGATGGATGATAAGGTGGTTCATTATCCCTCAGTTATGGCAACTGTGGAAGGTAACGATACCGACACCGCTAAAAGTTCGAATGTCCAAAAAGGGTCATTAATGCATTTTCATGCACGGCTCGGACATCTGAATTACGATGCCGTTGAACGTCTTGCGAAAGACGCTTCAAGTGGCATCGAACTGACATATCATAAGCGTCTGAGCTGTCTGACGTGTGCCTAGGGCAAGCAGACAAAAAACGCACGATCTGTTAGGTACAGTGGTACCAATTCGCCAATCGAGCGGATTGGCGGTGTTATTTGTTCCGACCTCAAAGGTCCGATAACGCCAAAGGATAGGCTCGGTAATCGTTATATGATTAACTTTGTTGATTATAAATCGAGTTACGTCTGGGTATTCCTAGCCAAAACAAAAGATGTTGCGGATAAAAAGTTCGAGAAATTTTTGGCATTCTTCAAGCGGAAATTTAATTGCGAAGTTTGTATTCTCCGTACCGATGGCGGTTACGAGTACAAGAATCTCGATGATTTTTGTTCCCAGACTGGTGTTGAGCGTCAGATTAGTGAAGCAAACAACCAGTCAAGCAACGAGAAGGCAGAACGCATTCATCGTACAGTCATGAATATGGCAAGGTGCGCGTTGTTCGCCACTGGATTACCGTTGATATTTTGGGGGGATGCGGTTCCATATGATGTTTATATATTGAACCGTAGTCCAAGTAACTCGAATTTGCACAGACAGTCCCCCTTGGAATTACTTACCAACAAAAAAACCAAAGTTGGCGATATAGTGGTATTTGGATCCACTTGTACCGTCTATCGCAACCCTGGCAAGGACTCCCTGGCACAACGTGCTCAAGTGGCTGTAATCATCGTCTGGCAAGGACTCCCTGGAACACCGTGCTCAAGTGGCTGTAATCATCGGCAAAGCAACGAAGTCAAGGGTTACAAGGTTTACCTCAAAGGTGAACGCAAGGTAGTCGTGTCCTAACACGTAAACAGTATCTAAACCCTTGAAGAGACCAAGAACAAGCAAGTTCAAGGTACACCGCATGAAGATAGCCAATCAGGGGGGTGTCACCACCAATCCCGATAAGAAACAGATAAATACACGCAAAAAGAAAACATTTCAACGCAATCGCTGCGTAACCCAAAGTGCTGCGTGGAAAAATCATGAAGATCCATCAAGTATTGATGGAGCTACAAGTGAAATTCCATCCTAAGTTGAAGATATGGAGTCCGTTAATTTTATTATGGAAATGGACCCCAAGAATTTCGCCCAAGCGATGAATTGAAGAAACAAGGAAAATGGTTAGTGGCCATACAAGAAGAGTTTGATGCTCTAAAAAAGAATGAGGTCTGGAGTGTGGTGGATAATCCGGATGATTGTCGACCACTTCATGCTAAATGGGTCTTTAAGACCAAACTGGACCAAAATGAAAATATCAAACGGTACAAAGCGCGACTTGTTGCATGTGGCAACGAGCAGCGTTTTGGCGTCGATTATACTTTGACTTTCGCCGCGGTGATCGACATGAACACCGTTAAGCTGGTATTAGCTTTGGCGGTCAAGTGGAATGTGCCCGCACGACATGGCGATATTCCGAATGCTTATGTGAAAGCGTCGGAAGATGAGCACGACATTTTTTTTTCATACAGCAAGGTATGCAAGTAGACATAGATGAGGACAATCGTGTGTCACGTGGTGAAAAAGTACTCAAGCTAAAAAAGACACTCTACGGCCTAAAACAGGCAGGGCGGTTGTGGAACCACCTAATCCATGTAGAACTTATTGGATTAAATTTTACACAATGTATTACGGACATGTGCCTTTATACGAAGCACATTGATGATGATATTATCGTAGTGGGCATTTACTTTGATGACCTCCTGGTGACTGGCACGAAGGAGGAGTTGGTCGAAAAAAATTTCGACGATATGAAATCCTTGGAAATCAAGAATTTGGGTAAAGTTTCCAAGTTGCTCGGAATGCGAGTGAAATTTGTGGATAATTTTGGGTACAAAGCTGGATCAAGAGGTGACAATTAATGCTATCATCTCGGATTTTAAGCTTGAAGATGCGAACCCAGTCAGGACCCCAATCGGGCAAGAATTCGAAAAGCTACGCGCCGCGCTGTCCCTTCAAGATACCTGATTACATTACGAAATTCGCATTGTGGAGGAGTGTTAAAATAGTCTTTCTATTTCTAATTCTATATTATAATTAGGTATGACTATTTTAGGTATTTGCATTTCGTCTGTTACAAACATAATTAGTGCAGTGGTACTCGGTTCTGAGCACACGCTTTTATGTTACGTATAAGACGTACACACAGATGGAAGTTTACCGTGACTGCATCATCTGTTTACATAAGTTCATGTTTATCTAGATAATCACTTCTTAATATACATCCCGTAGATTTAGTCCCTGGTTGGACATCTTCTTCCATACTTAACGGACTGTTAGCTGATACATTTCTCGCCACCAACGTGGTGATTACTTTTCGTTTAATACTGGATTTACTATTGGACATTTTCGACTCCAGTTTTCGACTACATCTGCGTATGGACTCGACTACTAATCAACAAAAGGAGGTGCGAGTGGATCAAAAAAGACATGGGGAAGCAAGTCTCGGGTGCTGCTATGCACTGGAGAGATCTCATTTAGTGTTGTAGCGTACAAATCATTAAGTGCAAGGGGGGAGATAAGCCATGTTCCGTCTTATCTGGTGTGCTTAACAGCGAAACTGTTGGAAGTGCGTGTACCAATTTTGGGTTTTTGGGTTTCCGTACAAGTTGGTGAATCCACATTGGCTGAAAAGGGGGTATATATTTTGGGATACATTGACGGTTACTCTTAAGTTGCATTTTAGTATGACTGAATCTTTAGGTAACTTTACATAATACACTTTTCATTTTATCCCTTAAGACAACACAGCTGAAACTTACAGGGCGTGTCGACCGTCGCGCACTTTCTATCCTCTGCATAAGATCCTACCTGGACTAAAGTGTTCAGAGCAGGTAGTTTAAGATCTGGCACAGTGAAAATACAGTTAAACTTTATTTTCTAACAGAAAATGCTCTTCGGAGCCGAATTCCACATCCCGGCCCTCGCTTTCCTCACTTCATTGCGAGCAGCCACCCTGAGTGTCGAGAATTTTCCTAAATTTTGACGACACCGAAGAACCTTGTACAAGGCGATTGCCTTCGTGATGAACGAGTTGCAGCGTGACGAGCTCCAAATGTATCGTCCACTTCCTGCCTTGCTGAACAAACTGCAAGAGCTTAACGCATAGACTCCTATGCGCTTCGACGTGAACTTTAATGGGCTGCTACTTGATTGTTTTGCGGACCGTCGGTCATGGCCCAGTGCGATTTCCCCGGTAAAGAATTTCTGCCCAGGAGCTCCTCCACACATGAATAGCCCTTACCGGGCAACATGTCAAGTGGTCTAATCACACAGCGTAACCGACTGTACACAAGGTGGGAAGATATCGATGCGTATGGTTTGGCTCCTCGCTATCTAGGTGATGATTGCGGTGACTGCAGATCAGTATGACGATGACCAGCCTGATTCTGAAACCGACGAATGGAGTACACCCTCTCATCTGGCCTGTGTATCCTCATGAGGAAGATTTCCCAAGTGGACCACATCACGTAGACTTTCTAGTTTCGCTTGGAGCTAGAGCTGGAACAATGCAAACATTACACATGTTCCCGTCCCGACTAACGAGCAGCCCAAGCTGTTTTCCTCGTAAAGTTTGTACTTGCAGTGATCACAATTGTAACAGTACTGATACTGTTACGGGCTTACACTGTATTTTGCGAGGAAGCGCGCAATACAGTAAGGGCAGAATTAGTTGGTAACAACTAATCCTATACTAAAAGTAAATATAAATATTTACTTATTCTTTAGAACGCAAAATTAAGAGTTTTTATTAAATGGGTGGTTAGCGGCTAACAGTATAGTAATTACCTAACTAATATAATAATATTAAGTATTAAACTAACTGTACTATTAGTTAACCTGTATGATTCGTTATTTATACCGAATCGACTTTTCCCTCGTAGATTATAAAAACTTATAATCTATTATTTGAATTTCAGATAACGCGTCTGAAATTAAACTGTGATATTCTAACTTGAATATCAATTATGTAATGGCACCCCATTACATCACCCCCCCCCACTTAAGGTGGTTGGCCAATAATAATTCTTATTTTGGCCAATCATAGGTGGCACTTGTTGGTCGTTATCATTTACCAACTGATTGACCATCGACTCGATGGTCAAAGCACGCGGCGGCGCTCTAAAGAGCGCTGCTGAAAACATCGAAGGAGCTTCTTCTTCCGCCTCAGCACTAGGTGCTGAGGTGTTGAGTGACACCAGTGACGCTGCATTAGCAGCCTCAACTACTCAAAGGCGGAAGACGTACCGTCTTCGACCACAGAGGCTGCTAAGTCGGTATATGGCAAGAAACAGGGAGATGTTGCTAATGCAACATCTCGCACGATGACAACCCCCGAATGGTGTGTTGCCAGGAAGGGTTCTTCCATGTTCGAAGACAGTTGTGACTCCGAACAAAGTGATTGGGGAACAGCTATCCCCACGAAAGGATCTAGCGAGTCGAAACTCGCTAGGTGCTCATAGCCTAACAGCGATGATAACTCTTGTGTCGCTGTCATAGCTGACAGCGACAATGATCATCACAGATGGTTGCGGGAACGCAGAATTCCACCTGGACCAAGTACGTCTCCACGTCGGGGTGGTCTAACCCCGGCGCGTGGTATTGAAGCAGGCGGTGCTCCGCCTGCTAAAATAGCTCGAACAGAAGCGACGCCTGCCGCTTCTGAAGCGTATCATCGTACGGAACCACATGTTCCGTACAAAGTGGGGTTTTGGAGCCCTGGATGGGCTATTGCCCCCAACAGTGGCGGTCACCGTAAGCGGGACTGCCAGTATGCGTTGTTCGATATCAACGTGCTGGATGACTGCGAAGACATCCAGTCACGTCGATTCGATCGAAGTACAGACGATAGACGTCTGTACTTTATTGACCTCTTTTTCCAGGTTCGATATTATTCGAGCCGGAAAGGGTCAAGGAGGAACAGGGACGATAAAGACGCCCTGACTCAGAGTTGGAACGCTTTTGTTGACAACTACAACAAAAGCCCAGATGATTACATGAATAAAGTTCACGTAATAATGTGTGAGCGCTTTTTAAATCACTCGCGAACAGGCAAAATAGAATACATCCATTATGCTTGAATCAAAGAAGGGTTGAACTGTGGTGTCCCTTCTCACCTCGTTTGCCCGCGGTGTACGCAGGGCGCTCCTCGTCTGTCAGAGGAGGAGTTGCGGGGGTACGGTGGTTTTCCCGTACCCACCGAAATTCAGGGCTTAATCGATGCCCTAAATGCATCAACACCTAGTGTTGATGCTACTTCGCATTATGAGTTTGAGACTCCTTCTCAAACTCAGTTAAAAGGTGTGGGCGTCGGCCCTCGGAACCTCAATCGGCTCCCAAGAGTCGAACTCTTGGGGGTAACCCAGCCAGCGTACTAAGTACTCGGTACGCTGCCCCTTCTTCGAAGGAACCGAGCGCTTCGAGATCTCGAAGCGCTCGAGAATGTATCGCTTATTCCCCTGATTATCGATCAGGGGCGGAGGAGGTTGAGAATTCCCTCGCCGTTGTTGTTGCGGAGCATGGTTCTTTGCTCCGCAAAGTCGAGGAGGGTTGTTCCTCCTTGAGCAGCGATATGTATCACTCTGTGAAGACATATCGGTCTCTTCGCGAGAATGTCCGCGACATCCTCGGGGCGCACACTGCCCTTCAGCAGAAGAATGATCTTCTGTACATCGAGCTTTCCCGCGGTAAGGAAGAGCTCGATCGGCACAAGGCTGATCTTGAGCAGTCGAAGGCGGAGGTAATGATTCTCCGCTCTGATCATCAACGGCTGGAAGCCGATTACAAGTCTCTCTTGGGAGACTTGGAGAAGCACGGTATCTTCCGTGGTTCTGCGTCTCGTCGTAAGACGAAGACGAATGATACGGATTGAGCAGCCCAACATAGAATGTTGGGTGGAGCCGCATTGCTGTGGGAATGTCTAAAGTATAGGCATTCCCCTTAATGTCTTGGACCTTGAAAGGTCCATTGTGCTTAGGAAGCAACTTCCGTGTAGGAAAGTTGCTTATATTGCATGTATAGGCAAATTAGTAGTACAGTCATCCCTCCGAAACTTTATCCCCCGGTACTTTATAGCTTCTGTTACTTTATGGATTTTGGCTTCCACCGCTGTCGTTCCTATGAGTAAACCTTATACCTAATACTTTATAACATTTCTAACAAAACATAAAGTAGCAGAGGGAAATTTTTTCATAAACAAAAAAGGGGGAAGAGGGAAAATGGAGAGAATATTAAAAAAAAATATCTCAAGAAATCCAGGAATAAAGGGTACGTTGGACAGTGCTACATATGGCGGAGATCAAGTTGCATCTGACGAGCTACCTTAAGGGCATTGCGGTGTTCAGGAAGGGAAGGATCAAGCAAAGAAGCAAAGATTCCAATACCCTGAAGCTTTTCAGCCTTTGTCAGCTTTACCGTATGCTCTTCCTCCACAGTCTCTTCCTCCTCCTCTTCCTCAGCATCCTGCACGTAAGCCAGGATCTTACTGTCATCTAACTCAGGTTGAGCTGCCTCCCGCTCCACGATAGGATTAACGAGGTTTTCAACAGACATTGGATTACAAAGGGGTAGTTGGTTGATGGCGTCTTGAAGTTCCTGTCCAACCGCTTGCTCGTCTAGATCCACCGCAGGTGACTGTGGTATTTCCTGTGCTGCCTGCCGCTCGACTTGGTTTAAGAGCCCAGAATGACGGAAGCAGTTGGCAATTGTCTGGGAGGTGATCTCCTCCCAAGCTGCCACTGACCAACGCATAGCTGTGAGCTGATCCACCTTATACAATTCCCTCTCTCCCCGCTCGTCGCGATCAAGTGCGTTCTGAAGATGATGGCGGCGGTAGTGACGCTTGAATGCAGAAATAATGCCGGCATCCATCGGCTGAATTTTTGAGGTTGTGTTTGGAGGAAGAAAAACCACGTTGACGTGATCAAGCTGAAGTTCCTCGGTAGTGTGCGATGGAGCGTTGTCAAGAAGGAGAAGGATTTCGCGTTTCTTCCTATGTACACGAACAGATACAGTAATGAGTGGAAAAATGTCACAGACAATTCAGCATAGCATGCATCAAAACAAACCTTCATGTCAGCTTCCAGCTTCAGCAACCACTCCTGAAAAAATACGCCAGTAATCCAGGCCTTTTTGTTATGGCGGTAATAAAAGCCCAACTGGGCACCGGTATTGCGTTGAAAAACACGCGGTTTGGCGGCATGCCCGATGAAGAAAGGCGGAAGCTTTTCGGAACCATCCGCATTTGCCGTGAAGGCAAGAGTGAAACGGGTGTGAACACAGGAATGTTAGACAGGGAGTAAAGACTCCAAATCAGCAAAGATTTTTTGTACCTTTATCTTTTTGAGACCCTCAACTTGATGCTGTGCGATTGTTTTCTCCGGGCACATGCTGTAAAACAGGCCTGCAGGACATGAAAGTGAGCATTATTTTGCCATAATCAAAGAATTTGATATTGAGAGAACTTCCATACCTGTTTCATCCATGTTAAAAACATTACGGAGGCTGTACCTAGCGATGGTGGTCCGCAAACCAGGCAGAGCTTCCACTATGGCATCATTGTCTGCAGATGCACTTTCGCCGTGGATGCGGACCGAACGCAGCCTGTGTCGCTGCTGAAACTTGTGGAGCCAGCCGGCAGAAAATTCGATGACACTCTCAGGGATGTTGAGGCTTTGGGAAAAGGTCTTTGCTTTCAGCCGGATGAGCTCACCGGTCAGCGCCACTCCACGGCTCTGGCACTGAAGGACCCAATATGCCACAGCTTCCTCGACGACAGGATTCTGGACGATCCGGGTCCGCTTGGCGCTGAGCTCGGCTGGATCCATAGCCTCAAGTTCAGATCGCTTCTTGAGAATGTTGCTGATTGTCGCCTGAGTGATGGCTTTGGGAAGGTTGAACTTGTCCTTTGCCCAAGCAGCTAGCGCCGTCTGGCTCATATCCGGGTTTGCTGCCTTGTGACGACAGATGTCGCGTTTCTGGTCGTACGTGAGACGAATCAGAGTCATTTTACCGAAAACAAGTGGAAGGCACTAGAAAGACAATTGTGGTTAAAAACGCTTGCTGTTCTTAAGGCGAAAAAGGCGAAAAAAAATGTTTCTAATTGTCGCTTACCACACAGGCGGCTGAGATGATTGGACTTTGATCGTGTTGCCTGGCCAGATTTTTGCTTCCTGGATTATGTGGGGGGGAGGGGTGCTTGCTTTGCTACAGTCGATGGGGAAAGCGAAAATGTTGGTGGCCTGGGGGGGGGGGAAAGGCACCTTTTATACCTCTCCCTTGGTGGCCAGCTCAACGTTATGCACTCAAAAATGTAAAATAAGCATTTTAAAAAGGTAAACAAAGCATTTATTCAAAAATCGATGGGCACCGCGTTTTTTATTAAATTTAAGTGATTTTCTACAGCTTAATACCCCCCGGTACTTTATAGGGTATGCTGTCCACCGAGGTTATAAAGTAACAGAGGGATGACTGTACTTAGTAATACCAATTCGCCTTTCAGAAAGGAGTTTTTGTTATTCCTTCCTTGCTTGTCTGCATTTTGCTTCTGCTTATCAAAAGCAGAGGCAAGTCCATCTTTATATAGCGTATTACAGCTTGGCGCTGTAATACGAATTCATCTACTGCTTTATCAGCAGTAGGTGCGTTGTCCTCCTTGTCTTCAGCCATTGATGCAGACACATATTCATCATATGCAGCTTCAGTTTCATTTGAAGCTGCTTCCTCTTCTACTGTACTTTCAGTAGAAGGGCCATCGTTTTGTTCACAAGTTGCAGTTGCAACTTGCGCATTGACTCGCTTCAAAATTTGAGCGGGTCGCTCCCCCACTTAGATTTGGCGTACCGCCAAGTAAAGCTGGGGTTCGTGTATGCCTTAAGGCATTCACGTAGAACGGTGTATGCTTAGTTGAAGCATGCACCGAATTGTTAATCGCGAATTCAGTGGCAAATAGTCACTCCACTGTTCAAAGGCATATGCGTATGATCGCAACATGTCTCCGAGAACGCGGTTAGCCCGTTCCGTCTGCCCATCCGTTTCCGGATGGTCCGCAGTTGACATCTTCAACTGGGTTCCCAACAATGAGAACGTTTCTTGCCAGAAACGTCCTGTAAATCTCGGATCTCGATCCGAGACAATGTCTTCCGGCATTCCGTGCAAACGGAATACCGTATCAACGAATATCCGCGCTGTTTGAGCGGCGGTTACGTTCGCTGATACTGCAGTCAGATGTACCATCTTACTGAAACGGTCTACAAAGACCACTATTCCAGTCTTCCGACTATTGTCGGGTGGAATACCGGATACGAAGTCCATTGAAATGGAGTTCCAACACTCTGTCGGAACCGGCAGAGATTGCAGCGGAGCCTGTGCAGACTGCGCAGGCTTAACGCGCTGGCAAATCTCGCAAGCGCGTACGTATTTCCGTACCCACTTGTACTGGTTTCGCCAGTAAAAGTCACGTGCGAGAGAAGCGTATGTCTTCTCTCGACCTTGATGCCCCGAAATCGGTGCATCATGGTACTCAAACATAATTTGATGTTTGAGATCATCGTCGTTTGGAACGACGATGCGACTTTCATCTTTTTGGTCTGTGATGTAAAGCAGCAGACCATCGCGCAGTCGAAATCGATGCACGCAAGCGCGGAGGAACTCTGGGAGTTCGTCGCGCTTCTCACTTGATTGATTACGTAAGTAATCAATCAACAGGCGTGTCTCCTCGTCTGTTTTGTACGCCTCGCGTGCTTGTCGTATAATTGACGACGACAAAGCAGTGCAACGGATCGCGTTTGCACTGGCACCTTCGGTTACGGACGGTTTCGTCTCGTAATCGGGCCTTCGTGATAGCGCATCCGCTATCACGTTCAACTTTCCGGGTTTGTATTAAACCGTAAAGTTGTACTCAGCAAAGAATGACAGCCATCGATCCATTCTTTGAGAAGTTTGTGGTGAATTGACGGCTGTGCGTAGCGACGCATGGTCCGTGTAAAACACAAACGGTCTATCGCCCAATAGATAGATCCGAAACTTGGCCAGTGCATACTTCATGGCAAGGAGTTCCTTGTCATGCACTGGATAGTTGCGCTCGGCTGGGCGCAACTGACGCGATTGATATCAGATTACGCGATCACGATCATCGTGATCACGCTGCATCAAAGCACAGCCGATAGCGAAATCGCTCGCGTCTCAAACGACGTGGAACGAACGCTCGTTATCGGCTATAGCCAAGACAGGCGCTTCAGTCAAGCTTTGCTTGACTGCATCAAAAGCATCTTGGCATTGGGTATCCCAATGCCATTCGACATCTTTCTTAAGTAATTGAGAAAGAGTTCGTATTAACCCAGCATAGTTGCACGAATACTTGTGCAAATATGTTTCCAACCCAAGGAACTTTCGAAGTTCCTTAACGTTGTTTGGCGTAGGCCATTCAACGATCACCCTTATCTTTTCTGGATCAGAGCGCACCCCGTTCTTGCCCACAAAACATCCAAGAACGGGTATCTCAGGTGCACCAAAGGTGCACTTCTTTAGATTTTCATGGAGCTTATGCGTAAGCATAAGCTCCAACACTCGACGTAGATGCTCCCTATGGACATCTACATCGCTTTTATCGTGTTCACCCTTACTATGGATGAACAAGTCATCGAAATAACTCGGTGCAAATTCTCGCACCGGGCGTAATAGATGCGTTACGCATCTGTTAAACGTAGCAGGGGCATTTCGAAGCCCCTGTGGCATAACAAGCCACTCCCAAAGCATGCCGCTTGGGGTGCTTACCACCGTGAGAGGGATATCCTTCTCACGCATTAGGATTTGATAAAATCCATCTCTTAGATCGAGAGCACTAAAGATGGTGCTCCCGCACATGCCATCTATGATGCCATCCTTCCGAGGTATCGGTGTCTGTGCCGGTACTGTCGATGCGTTCAGCTTGTTGTAAGCTTGAACGATTCTCCACCCACCTGTGGACTTCTTCACACAAAAGGTGGGGGTAGAGTGCGGTGAGATAGACTCCGCACTTGGCCTGCTTTACGACGAGCTTCGAAGAACTCGTCGATCGCTTTTACCTGATCACGCGGCAACGGCCATTGCCGCGTAACACAATACTTCGTGCCTGGCACGAGGTCAATCTCATGACGAGTTCACTTATCCTTAGGTAGATCGCTAGGTACTTCTTCTGGGAATACGTCAGCGTATTCTCAAAGTACCTCATAAAATGGGGAGTTCGCTTTAAGCGACTCCCAGCTCTGCGCTTCAAAGCGCTTAACTCTCGTTTGATCATTGGTAACCTCTTTCCCAATGTTTTCCACTTGTAATGTGGATATTCGTTCACGAATATCCACTAAATCATCTGTTGCAACGATGATACAGATCTGTTCGATCTGACCATCGTGCAAGTTTCTCATAAACTTCTTCCAGATTAGCGCTGGAATAGCCATCACCTCCGAACCTTCTTTCGGAGGGTTTTCCATCAACAGAGACTGGGTAGATAATATGGTCTCCATTTGCGTCAAGACGTTGAACGTCTCGACGGAACTTTCCATGCAATCAGAAACACTCGTCTGATTGACTGCTACACGGTGATTACGATTCACCGTGTGCGAATACTCATCATCATGGTGGCCACTGCCTACCATGGAATTTTGGCGATCAGATGTGCCCGTCTGACCGGCCGCCTGTTCTGCGACACGGTGGTCTTTATATCCCGTGTGCATGGATAACGCAACGTGGTGGGCACTGGCCACCACGGAGTTTTGCTCACGATTGCACTCGATCGTGAGTTCACTCTCATCAACACGGAATTCATTCGTCGTGTTGGAACCTTCGGTCGCACAGTGGGTGTTTCCCACTGTGGAAACTATTTCATTCTCACGGTGGGTGTTTCCCACCGTGGATATCACTTCATTCTCACGGTGGTCTTTATCACCCGTGGAATGTTTCTCTCCAACACGCAACGACTCTTCTGTTGCGTGTGGTAGTCCCTCTGGACTCTCACCAGCGGAGGTACCTTCCGCTGATCGTGTCAGAACAGACCTGGTGGCGCAATCGCTATCCACCAGACTGTCTGACGCTACGGTTGTATCCTCTGATACAGCCGGATTACACACAGGGTGATCAGATCCTGTGCATCCGCCGTAGTCGATCGACAGGTTAACCCAGTCGATCGAAGGTTTAAACTTGGACATCCATGCGATTCCAAGTATCACATCGAACTTGTCATCTAAATCGAGGACGATGAATTCATCCTCGAATGACAGTTCATTCAACTCGAAGCGTGTTTTAATCACACGCTTTAGAATAGTCACGGTTGCACCTGTTGCTAACCGGACTGACAACATACTTCGTGGGGTCTCTACCTCCACGAAGCTCAACAGCGTTAGACTCTGAGTTCTAACGAAAATGTTTGACTCTCCTGTGTCAAACAAAGCTCGCATGGAGACATCGCTCCCGTTCGGCTTAACCTCCAGGGTGATAAGAGGCTTACCATCACCCTGCACCTTTTGACAGGACATAGTCCCGTCTGGGGCTATTACCCTCACATGCCCTATGTCGGCATGTGGGATAACATTCCCAGTAGGGCGCCCCGCCCCTACTGGCGATTCTCGTTTTTTGCACCAACAGGGTGATGTCCCTGTTGGTGTCGCCGTGCAGCGGACGGTTCCGTCCGCTGACAGCGTGGCACCGGACGCGGTGCCATACACTCATGGGCAAAATGCCCCATTTTCGCGCATCTATTGCAGCGAATATTCTTCTTAAATTTCGGTTGCTTCGTGTTCGAAGCAACCGCAACCGATAGGTCCATCGGCTCTGGACCTCCACCGCCCATGCTCTGGCGCGGGTGGCTGTTTCTTGAGACGAAGTGTGAACTTCGTCTGCCCACTACTGCTTGTTGACATGCTATTGCGGCATGTCAAAAGCGAAGGGCTGTTGAGCCCTTCGGCTGTACCCAGCATACGATGACGCTGATCGCATGCTGAGCTCTTCACGGATGCTCATATCAATGACATCCCTTAGAGTCTTTTGCGGGTGCCGGTAAAGACTCTGTTTGACGGGACCATCGTTGAGTCCCTTCATGAAGCCAGTTACCTGCATAGCAGGGGGCACCGGCTCATACACAATATTTGACAGCAAATATTGCGTCTTCTGAGCGTAAGCTTGAAGGTCAAGCTTACCTTGCCGGAGTTCCATAAGCTCCTGCCGACTACTTAGCTCCATTTCTGGATCTTCAAAGTTGAGCTTTAGCTCAGCTTTAAATTCCTTATAAGTAAGGAACGCAGAGTCATCAGTGACTCTGCGACTCATCTCCCATGCCCTGGCTCTGCCGCCCAGACATGTTGTGGCGAAGTACGCCTGTTGACGTTCGTCAACAATATTTTGCGCAGAGATGGCATCTTCCACCTATGCGAACCATCTACGAAGGGGCTCGCCCCCTTCGCCGGTAAAGGGCGGTACTCGTGCCTTTACTACTTCAACGCTATGCGTTGCAGGTGCAGTTGCGGTCCGCGCTGCCTCTGGCGCGGGCCGTTCTGACTTTTCTAGGTGGTTTAGCCTAAACCGGTTCACCACCGGTACCACTTCCTCTGGAGATTTACTCTTGAGGAAGGTAATGATGTCGGTCCCCATAGACCGAATCATTTCCGCCGTCGCGTCTTTACTACGCGACGAGAAGTGAGGGAAGTGTTTATTCACCTCTTCCAGCGTTCTTTCTCTCTCGGCAGCCGACATGTCTCGCGACATGATGCCGAGCGGCTCTTAATCTTCTCTCCGCTAGTTAACTAGCATAACGGAACTGTGGTCGTTAAGACGGACCACAAAGTGCTACCAGGTGTAACAGGACTGATCCTGTTACAGGCTTACACTGTATTTTGCGAGGAAGCGCGCAATACAATTAGGGCAGGATTAGTTGGTAACAACTAATCCTATAATAAAAGTAAATAGATTAATATTGACTTGTGGGTTAGAACGCAAAATTAAGAGTGTTTATTTAATGGGTGGTTTAGAGGCTAATAGTATAGTAACTAACTAATTAATATAATAATATCAAGTCTTTAACTAACTGTACTATTAGTTAACCTGCAATATTCGGTATTTATACCGAATCAACTTTTCCTTCTTAGATTATAATAACTTATAATCTCTTATTTAAATTTCAGACAACGCGTCTGAAATTAAACTGTGATATTCAAACTTGAATATCTATTATGTAATGGCACCCCATTACAGTGGAGATATCGTTTGTGGAGTTTCACGAGCATATTGGGTCTTTACGCGGACATATTGGATTGTTTTAATATTGGTTGGAAACTAGACCGGTTTTGGTCTTATTTCGTATTGGTCAGGGGCTAGAACGGAAGGGTCGGTCTACCCTCTATTATTTCGTATTGGTCAGGTCTTGATCGTTTGGACGATCGACCTATTGGAAGTTATCTCTTGGAAGTGTTTTTGGTCTGTTTGTGTCTGGGGTGAAGAGTTCCGCCCCAGAGATACCTACCCAGATCGGTCTTCTATATTCAAGACCGCTTCGATCCAATCTGCAATCCTGATCCACCGAGTGTGTAACTAGCCCATTCCATCGGGTACACAAGGTGAGATGGACACTAAACAATCGGACCAAGTGGGTTCTGATGACGACCGGTCGTCTGCTTGCAGCAGACGATCGGACCAGATCTCGCGTGGTGGTCCGCGGAGTACCCCCTCCGAAAGTTGGAAGGCTGGGCGCGATGGTAGTAGTCAGGTTATCGATGCTAATGTTTTCGATTTCGAACTTGACTCCACCACAATGGTGCGCGTGCCCGGATCACTTGGTGATCGTGGATATCACCGTGCTGATATTCCATCAAAAATTGGATTCGAAGATTTGAATGATTTGAATATGGAGTCGTTCTGGAGAGGACGTAAGGAAAAGATATCGCCTTACGTTCTCGTTGTTGATAAAGATGGCGATGTCCGATCTGTCCTGGCGGAGGACCAGATCGGGATTAATATTTTTTTTCCTCCCCAAAAGGCTCCCACCGGAGCCGATCGGGACTATAGCAGGTCTTGCTATAGTTCCGGAAAGGATCAGGACCTTGGTCCTGATCCTATGTGTATGAATGAAAAAATTGATGGAAAACTAAAAGATGAAAATTACTTGGAGGCTGACTGGAACGATCCGGTCTACCTCCCTAAAGTCCCCAAGGTACCCAAGGTGCCCAGAAAAGGGCTGTGAATGCCACCCGACGAAGACGACTTCGAAGAAAAGTCGAAGGTCGGGGATGAGGTTGTCACCGAACAATACCTGGAAAAGATGCATTATGTTTTTGAATTAAAGCGATTTGTTCGCCAAAACCAGGTGTTTCGGGTGTTGGACCTCCATATCCCCGACCGTCTTCTCGGTCCCACTACCGAGCCGATCCAGAGTGATCGACCATTACTGCTCGTCAAGAATTTGGTGGCGATGTTGGCGGAGGTTGGCATTAAAATGCAGAACCCCGCTGGTGCCAATAAATTGTTTGAATTTGATACTTGGAGACTGGAGGCGTCGATGTCGGCCCCCCACGACCGTTTGGTGCCACTGGTGGGTGCGGTTCGCCGCCTAACTCCCACCACGGCAATGAAGGTCGCCGAAGCCTCCACAGAGCTTGTTGACATTGGTTCCGATGATGAATCGATCTACCAGTCTCCACCGGCTTCTAACAGCTCATCAGAGTTGGAGACCGGTGTCGAGCGGATGACCATGGGGGTGGACCATGCCGGTCTGAACAAAAAAGGGACATGCGGCAGCAAAGGGATTCTTGCCAGTCGGGGATCCAGCAAGCCCCACAGGCCTCAGTTCCGCAAAATGAGGGTATCAACACGTTGCCCATGACGCCAGCCAACGTCCAAGCCATGTTTGAGACGATGATGCAACGTTTCATGGAAGAACGGGTTAGACCACCTATGCGCCCACATGTCCAAGACCGGTCTACCTGTCAAGGTGTCAATGTTTGCAAAGATGTGGATATGGAATCGGTAACATCTATGGATAAGCCTATTAGAAGTGATAAACCAACCGGCAAGGGAAGGCGCAAGCCGCAACCGGCAAGACCGCGTAGACCAAGCAAGACAAGTGACTGTGATATGGAGTCGGTCGGCGGTCTTGACGACCATGGTGGGTCAGATGGTACAGGCGCAGGCAAGGTGCGCAAGTCTAACCTAGCCTCCAATACTGCCTACGACTTTGGATCTGCTGTGATTCCGCGCATCCGTATGGCCGCGACGACCGACCTCAAGGACTTCACCGGCAAGGATTCTGATGAAGACCAGGCCCGGTCTCGGTTCAGTCGGGTCAAGTCTGCGTTCCTGCGAGACCAGACACCAAAAGGCGAACGTTGTTTAATCTTCCGGGATTTGTTAAAAGGACCGGCTGCGAACTGGATTCAACAGTTGAGTCGGGGCGTCCGGTCTGACTGGGACCTGTTATGTGCGGAGTTTGAAGGTCAATATTGTAACTCCGGATTTTCAAGCGCCCGTAAGTACCACCATATGCAGAAGCGGGCCGACGAAACACCGATCGAGTATTTGCATCGGTTGAACGTGGCTGCACTTCGCGCCGGCATAACAATCAAAGAGAATAACCCGCCAAACGGTGCCGCCTTAGAACATGTGGGTCACTATATTAGTACCCTTGACGATCAAGAACTGGCGGACCAGCTTACTCTACTGCGTCTTAAGGATGCGGGCGAAGTCGAACAGACCCTGCGGACGTTAAAACAGTCGCGTAATATGAGAGCGAAGACCGCTGGTGGATCAGGTCGCTATCGTTCCAAGACCCAGACCGATCCGGTCAAGAGACCTTGGACCAGACCGACCCGAGCGGTCAAGGCAATTGTAGCTGATGCCAGAACGGGGTCAGAAGGGGAAAGTGGAAGTCCATCCAGCCAGGAGTCATCGGATGAAGACCAGTATCGTTACGTCTATGTTGCGGGACCTGCCCCGAAGACCAAGTCGAAGTCCGACCAGGTGGAACGGAAGGGAAGGAACGGAAGCAAGTCCGATCCAGACCGACCTCGTCAGAAGTGCTCCCACTGTGGGTCGAGCAAACATGATGGTCCAAACTGCTGGAAGAAGATGGTGTGCAAGAAGTGCGAGAGACGCGGCCACCCGACGGATCACTGCCTCTTCGTATGCAAGTCATGTGGAGAGATCCACGAGGCCGTTCACTGAAAGATTGAAGAATTTTTTTAACATGATGCGCAAGTGGTACGTGCCGAACAAGCACGCGGGGATGCTGCCGCCGGACGCAGAAAAGATGTTAAACTAGAACTATCGCCAGGTTGGAATCTGGATCGATCCGAGCGTTCTACGGTTCACATCTATGCATATGTCGGCAAGGAGGATAAGACCGACAATACACGTTCTATTCCAAATTGCGTCGACCGAGACCATCCGGTCTACAGTCTGAAGACCGATGAGTACTCCCGTACTAAGGTGGTTATGCAGTTGGACTTGCTGCCTGGAGAATCCCGCGGATACTGGAAGTATCACGAGCCTGATAAATGGTTCAAGCAGGCGAAAGCCTGTGGCAAGATTAATAACCAGAAGGCGACGATGTTGTTCGACTCTGGAGCTGAAGTATCGATAATCGACTCCGCCTTTGCTCGTAAGGTCGGATGTCGTATAGACGATACCCAGAGACAAGAATGCGTCGGGATCGGCGAAAACTCTTATATGACCGAAGGAAGAACGCGTGTGAAAATTACTTTGTCGGGATCGCTGGTCTACTTTTTCAGCGCTTGGGTTGGCAAGTTGGCTGGTCAAGACGCTTTACTAGGAATGGATTTCATGGTCCCAGCTGGTATTCGCCTAGACCTGTCACATGGAGTGCTTACGCTCCCGGATGAGGTCCAGGTCCAGTTGGCTGGTCGAAGACCTCTGTATGGTTCGTATACCGATCTGGTCCGGTGGGACCAAGACCTCACTATCCCAGTTGGTCGGTCTGCCGATACCCCGGTCGAGAAAGGTTTCCGTTCGAGGAAGTTATGGTTGACCAGGGGCGATCGGTGGGTCGCGACCTTCGTAAAGAGTGCTGGTCGACGTGATTTTGTCCGTGTTACCAATATAGGTGACAAGCCGCTGACACTGGACAATAACACTATTGTCGGCATGTGGTTAGCAGAAGGGAAGGTACCAAGGAAGATGGGGTTCGTCTCGATTGGATCGAGGCGGTATGTCGAGTGGCAAAACCTGGCGTACCAATCGACCACCGATCTTATCAGCGATGATGGATCGGTGGAAGAGGATACCTCACCTTTAGTGGAAAGACCAAGTTATGTCACCCCAAAAAAGATGTTGGTCCGAAGAAAGGCGCCGCAGTCACCAGGAACGGTGGACCATCTAGTAGACGAGCCGAGGCTAGTCAACGTGGTGTCAGCACAAGACCAGGCGACAGCGGAGCAAGAAACGGAAGAAGGGGAACATGAAGTTGCTAGGTCGGACCATGACGGTATTCCTAATCAGACCGATATCAGTGAAGGACAGCCCGTCGATCAAGACCAGGGGCGTTCAGCGGGTCCGGATGGTCTAGGTGATATCGCCCCAAAAGATGAACAAGTCTGTATACATGAAGGCGGGGAACAGTACATTCAGGAGCTGGAAAGCCAAATGGCAGTCCTCCCTGAAGTGTCTGCCGACTCTCCCGAAGTTACAATGGATGATTTACAAGTGGGTGATCAAGACCTTAACAGTCCAGACCAGATCGAGCAGTTGAAGAATATCATATGGAAGAAAAGACATCTGATGATCGGAAAGGGCAACGCCTTACCACCTGCAGCCCGTGGTGCTATTTGCGATATTGACGTTGGAGATGCCAAGCCGATTGCCCAGCGATGTAGACGCGTGGTGCCACAGTACCGGGAAAAGCTTTCTGAATCATTCTGAATATAAAGGACTGTTGGCTACCAAGATTATTAGACCGTCGACCTCGCTATGGGCCTCGCCGATCGTAATTGTTATCAAGAAGAACGGCGTCGACATTAGGTTGTGCATCGACTATCGGCTGGTAAATCGGTTAGCTAAACTTATGGTGTACCCGATGACGCTGATTAATGATTTGTTGGAAGACCTGGACAAGACCTTGTGGTATTGTTCGCTGGACATGGCAAGTGGATTTTGGGTGGTCTCGATGACTGATCGAGCCCGTGAGATTTCCGCATTTGTGACACCGTTTGGTCTTTTCGAGTGGAACCGTATGCCGTTCGGTCTGAAGAACGCACCCCAGATCTATCAATGGTTGATAGACAACGCACTGTACGGACACTTCAAAATAAAGACCGATCGGGACCCTGCCGAAAGTTATGATGTGTTTACAGAGGGTGAATCCGATCGGGAAAGAAGACCGTCCGTTCTAGGGAGGCGGTCGTACATCGAATACATTCTGATACCTGCCTCGTCATGGAACGATCTGTGCGAGAAAGTTGAACGATTGTTGGAGACATGCGACCGCTGAACCTATCTATCAGCGCCATAAAAAGTTTTTGGGGTATGTCCAAGGTCGCCTATTTAGGTCATATGGTCTCGAACAATGGTCTAGAGGCTAATCCTAAGGATCTGGATTCGTTAAGCAACCTCCCGTTTCCCAACTCTCTGAAGGCAATGCAGTCCTTCCTAAGAAGTTTAAACTACTACAGCCGCTTCATCGAAGATTTTGCTATCTGCGCGGCTGTGTTGTATGAGCTCCGGGAATTGGACTACCATATGTTGCGCGAAGAAGACCGGGCAACTTTACATGGGGGCGCCGACTCTGGTCTTGCTGCAGATTGTCCGCAAGTGGAGGCCGAAGACCATATGAAGCGTGCAAAGTTTGCTTTTGGTATGTTGAAGGCTAAGATGGTGACGGCACCGATTTTGAAGAATTTCGATACCGAAAAGGTCCCGACCATTCTTGTATATGGTAGTCAGTGGGCCATTTCGGCCACTCTAGTACAAGATCATGATGGTGTGTACCATCCGGTCACGTTCACGAGCAGAACGCTGAAGCCAAATGAAGTGAACTATGGAATTGTCGAGAAAGAAGTTCTGGCGTTGCTACGAATTCTGGATGTGTGTTACAACCTGCTGGTCGGCCGACCTATAAAGGTCCTGTCAAGGCGGTCTACTTTGGCCTGTCTATTATCAGCCAATGGGATGGACGGACGTCTAGGCAGATGGTCGGCGGTCTTGTCGCAGTGGACCCTCGAGGTCGTTAAGTGCACCAGGGGCGAGGAAGAGATATTGGGCACATTAGCTGCCAGTATCACCCCTCGGTCTGAAGTGGACGAGGCATTGATAGCGATTGCTCCGAGGAAGCAACCTCTGCAGACAGTTTCGAGACCGCCACCGACCGTCGACCATGATGAAGAGCTCTTGGTCTTAAGTTTTGACGGATCAGAAAGCGTGAAGAAGAAGGTCGGCGCCTATAGTTCCATATTGTTGAAGTTGCCACAATGGTCTATAGTTGCAGCCGCTGCCGATTTCACGACGGATATTACTGTTAACGAGGCGGAGTACCGAGGTCTACTTCTATGTCTGGACCTGCTGTCGTCGCAAGAGAAGGGGCGAGTCATCATATGTGGTGACTCCAACCTAGTGATCAGGCAGATCACCGGAGAGATCGACTGCAAGGCTCCACGGCTGAGGTCGTTAAATGATCGGGTAATGAAGGCATTGAAAGACCATACCAACCACGAGCTGTTGCACGTGAAACGGGACTGGAACAGAAGCGCCGACTACCTCGCGACCAAGGCCAAGCGAGACCAGACCGGGGCTACGATCACCGAGGAGGCCGTTCTTGATGAATTGATGAATATAAACAGGCTCCCCGAGGTGATCGGACCCAAGAACGCTCCGGACCAGGTGCATGTGATGGTCGCGACTAGACCGAAAGCTCGGAAGTCCCACCAACCGTTCCCGAAGGAACGAGGATGAGGATGAGGATGGTTTACTATATTACTGCCGCGATGCCGACCAAGACAGTGCAGACCGGGACCGATTGGCGAAATTGGTGATACCTGAGTTGCTGCAGCCGGATGTCCTCCATCACTACCATGTGAGTCTAGAAGGGGTACATCAGGGCATAGGCAGAACGTATCACAAGATCAGTTCCCACTTTCACTGGAGAGGTCTTTTCCGAAGTGTACAGAAATATGTGGGTTGTTGTACGGATTGCGAGACCGGAAAGGGTAGACCGGTAATCAAGGGGCGATCGCCCGGAAATATCGAAGCTACCTACCCTTTCCAGGTCATAGCGATGGACCATATACCGTCGCTGCCTGAATCGACATATGGCAACACTGAGTTGTTGATCTGGGTAGACCTCTTCACCGGTCTAGTTATTGCGAAGGCAAGTGCATCCCGGTCTGCCGAGCAGATCGCCAAAAGTTACGAAGAATGCGTGTTCCGAAGGTTCGGCGCCAGCGAGGTCATCAGACACGACCGAGAACCCGGTTTCATGGCCGAGGTGTTCCGGTCGCTTAACAATATGCTGGGCCAGAAACAGAGCGCGACGATGGCATATCGTCCGCAAGCGAATGGATCGGCAGAACGTATGGTACAAACTATTACAAGAGCAATCAAGATGTACGTTGCCGATCCAGACCAGCGCGATTGGGACGAATACGCAGAAAGGCTGGTGTTTGCACTCAACTCGTCGACCGATCGGGTCCGAGGAGAAACGCCTTTTTATCTTGCGTATGGATGGGA
>CM047587.1:41416151-41436461 GCA_026184515.1 Peronosclerospora sorghi | reverse complement strand
GACCGGGCAACTTTACATGGGGGCGCCGACTCTGGTCTTGCTGCAGATTGTCCGCAAGTGGAGGCCGAAGACCATATGAAGCGTGCAAAGTTTGCTTTTGGTATGTTGAAGGCTAAGATGGTGACGGCACCGATTTTGAAGCATTTCGATCCCGAAAAGGTCCCGACCATTATTGTATATGCTAGTCAGTGGGCCATTTCGGCCACTCTAGTACAAGATCATGATGGTGTGTACCATCCGGTCACGTTCACGAGCAGAACGCTGAAGCCAAATGAAGTGAACTATGGAATTGTCGAGAAAGAAGTTCTGGCGTTGCTACGAATTCTGGATGTGTGTTACAACCTGCTGGTCGGCCGACCTATAAAGGTCCTGTCAAGGCGGTCTACTTTGGCCTGGCTATTATCAGCCAATGGGATGGACGGACGTCTAGGCAGATGGTCGGCGGTCTTGTCGCAGTGGACCCTCGAGGTCGTTAAGTGCACCAGGGGCGAGGAAGAGATATTGGGCACATTAGCTGCCAGTATCACCCCTCGGTCTGAAGTGGACGAGGCATTGATAGCGATTGCTCCGAGGAAGCAACCTCTGCAGACAGTTTCGAGACCGCCACCGACCGTCGACCATGATGAAGAGCTCTTGGTCTTAAGTTTTGACGGATCAGAAAGCGTGAAGAAGAAGGTCGGCGCCTATAGTTCCATATTGTTGAAGTTGCCACAATGGTCTATAGTTGCAGCCGCTGCCGATTTCACGACGGATATTACTGTTAACGAGGCGGAGTACCGAGGTCTACTTCTATGTCTGGACCTGCTGTCGTCGCAAGAGAAGGGGCGAGTCATCATATGTGGTGACTCCAACCTAGTGATCAGGCAGATCACCGGAGAGATCGACTGCAAGGCTCCACGGCTGAGGTCGTTAAATGATCGGGTAATGAAGGCATTGAAAGACCATCCCAACCACGAGCTGTTGCACGTGAAACGGGACTGGAACAGAAGCGCCGACTACCTCGCGACCAAGGCCATGCGAGACCAGACCGGGGCTACGATCACCGAGGAGGCCGTTCTTGATGAATTGATGAATATAAACAGGCTCCCCGAGGTGATCGGACCCAAGAACGCTCCGGACCAGGTGCATGTGATGGTCGCGACTAGACCGAAAGCTCGGAAGTCCCACCAACCGTTCCCGAAGGAACGAGGATGAGGATGAGGATGGTTTACTATATTACTGCCGCGATGCCGACCAAGACAGTGCAGACCGGGACCGATTGGCGAAATTGGTGATACCTGAGTTGCTGCAGCCGGATGTCCTCCATCACTACCATGTGAGTCTAGAAGGGGTACATCAGGGCATAGGCAGAACGTATCACAAGATCAGTTCCCACTTTCACTGGAGAGGTCTTTTCCGAAGTGTACAGAAATATGTGGGTTGTTGTACGGATTGCGAGACCGGAAAGGGTAGACCGGTAATCAAGGGGCGATCGCCCGGAAATATCGAAGCTACCTACCCTTTCCAGGTCATAGCGATGGACCATATACCGTCGCTGCCTGAATCGACATATGGCAACACTGAGTTGTTGATCTGGGTAGACCTCTTCACCGGTCTAGTTATTGCGAAGGCAAGTGCATCCCGGTCTGCCGAGCAGATCGCCAAAAGTTACGAAGAATGCGTGTTCCGAAGGTTCGGCGCCAGCGAGGTCATCAGACACGACCGAGAACCCGGTTTCATGGCCGAGGTGTTCCGGTCGCTTAACAATATGCTGGGCCAGAAACAGAGCGCGACGATGGCATATCGTCCGCAAGCGAATGGATCGGCAGAACGTATGGTACAAACTATTACAAGAGCAATCAAGATGTACGTTGCCGATCCAGACCAGCGCGATTGGGACGAATACGCAGAAAGGCTGGTGTTTGCACTCAACTCGTCGACCGATCGGGTCCGAGGAGAAACGCCTTTTTATCTTGCGTATGGATGGGAACCCCGGTCCACTCTTGAAGCCGCGATACCTATTGGCTGCACTCGGACCCGCGATCGTGATGCTCGACGTTGGCGCATGTAGGTCCAGAAACATTACCTGCATGCAAGAGAAATTGTAAAAGAAAAGTTACGTCAAGCTACACAAGACCGGGAAGACCGGAACAACGACCAGGTTCAACCCCACGGTATAGAACCAGGGGCGAGGGTATGGTTGTACCTAGACCGAGTGAAGGAGGGCTATGCGAAGAAGCTGGCTCACATGTGGCACGGTCCTTTCCGTGTTGCCGAGCTGATTGGTGAAAACGCCGCCCGTCTAGTAAAAACCGGCACGGACTACAAGATGTTCCCGATCGTACATGTGTCCAAGTTAAAACTGGTCCGAGAATTTCCTGATCGTCCCAAAATGCCCTGTCTAGGCAGAACGGTTTGATTTCGATGAAGCATTACTGCCGGAGGACAGTTGGGAACGACCGCTGGAGAAGGACGAATTTGAAGTGTAAAAGGTCTTAGATGTCCGATCGGTCAAGAAGACCAGGTTCGGCCGGACCCACCGAGAATATCTGGTCCGATGGAAGGACCATGATGAAACAACATGGATCGATGAGTCCGACCTGAACTGTGGAGCACTACTACGAGAATTCGAACGGGACCGAGTCAGTCGGAACCGTTTCGCAGTGATGCAGACCCATGAAGACCAAGACCAAGACATGCAGTAGCATCGGTATTCCCGACCGATGTGAAGAGGTGGAAGGTCTTGTGTCTTGTGTATTGTGTATTGTGAATATGTGACTAATTGGAATAGTGGAGTGACGAACGGGGATTGTTTTTTCGCGATGTAAGTGGAACGGTTGGTGATAACGTGTCTAGTGACTCTGGAGGAAGTGGTGGAATTAGCTCAAGTGATTTGATGACCGAATATGTGAAAAAGAACGATGATATATATTAAGTGTTATCTGGTCGACTACTTACGACCTCACTCGCCATCACCCCACAGACGGCCGACGCTCAACGACGGATTCTTTTCAACTTGGTCCTGGTACTGGTTAAGCCAAGGTTCTTGTTGATCTAGTTGGACCAAAGCATCCTTGAGGTCCAAGACCGGTGTAGTGCACCCAAGACCGGGGTACCATGTGCCACCGTCAGCCAGCAGCCGGGTCCTCTCGACGCGACGCCGCGGCATATGAAGTACAACTGGATATAAGAACACATCGACGTCACACTCGTGGGCCAGCATTCCGTCCAAAACATATTGGCACAGGGACTGCCAGGCCTCACCCGCTCTGATCCGACGCCGCTTGCGCTTGTTCTAGATGGTCGCCAAGCCAGGGTCTTGCCGAACTCGTTCAGGGGGAAGCACCAGATAGTGGGATGCCTCCCAGATGGCTTGAGCGTGAGTCTTGTTAAAATATTTCACCCGACTCATGAAAGCATTGGCCCACGGAGTCGAGTTGAAGATGAACCCCAGCTTGGGATGCTCGAAAATCTTCCACGGCTCGTCAGCGTACAAGCAGGAGATCTGTGCCGACGTGATCAAGTCCGGCCGCCATTCCGACGCGGCAGGAACTTTCTTCGCCGGCGGGAAAAGCCAATGGTCTGGACGAGAGAAAGACCGGGCCAGGAGCTGCTTGGTCGGGGTGGACCGGCGTAAACAACCGATTTGCCCTGGCGACCACGGAAAAGTATCCTCACGCGTTCGTGGCGGAAGGGAAGAACTGTCAATTGCCACGTTGGCCAACAAAGCATCTTTGTGGAGCTTGGACGTCCCAGGAAAGACCGTAGGTCCTGACTTTGTCGACGCATGAGGTGGTGGAACACCACCATGCAGGTCGGTCTTCTTGGTCTGCTCCGAAGTCGATGCAACTTGAACAAAACTTTCATTTGGACTTGTTCGCGACTTGGTTGGGATGGGGACAGAAAACTCCGAATCACCGGAGTCTTCGCCGGAGTCATCCCAGGACGAGGCCTCTGAATACTTGGCACGGTCAGCACCGGCGGTCGATGGCGCTTGATTTTTGGAGATGTTACTGTCGTCATCCTCGTCCAAGCTTGGGCCCACGAGAAGCGCCTTCGTCTTGGCTCGCTTATAGGGCACCGCACGCTTCCCACCTAGTTCGGGGTCGCATGCTATGCCCCACGACCTCGAGCTACCAGGCGCGTCCGCGCGCTTCTTTGATTTGTGTGCAATTTCGGGCTGGAGAATTTCGGCCAATGAACGGCCTTGGTCTTGGTCCCGGTGTAGGTCCACCAAGGCGGCCGACGCAGACCGGTCTACGCTGGAGGCAGCAACCGGATGCCGACGAGGACGCAACAGGTCAACTAGCGCTGGTGACATTCTTTTAATACCGCCCGACGACCGTTCGCCGCCTGCGTCCAATCGTTCGACTTGCGTTCACAAGACCGGACCTCCTCGGTCTGGTCTTGAATCGAAATTCGGAGCTCTGTGAGACGCCTCTCGAGATCGTCGCTTTGAATGCTCAACGTGGTCTGGTCAAGCAGGTCTTCTGCTTGCTGCTGTTGGACCAGAACAAGCTGCTCCCGAATATGAAGCTGATGAGCCACCAAGCGGGTCAACCTATTGCGTGCGTTTATTAGTCCGGTCAAAATCTGACGCAGCTGGAGGTCATGCGTGTTCGACTGCCGATCGGCGGCAAGCAGGGCATTGATCGCCTTGCTGATGCCAGGAGGTATACGGGCTGGAAGTATACGGGCTGAAGACAAACGAAGGTTAGAACAGGTCCAAGGTGAAGACCGGACATGCATGCTTACGTTGTGGGGCCTGTTGAGCAATCTTCTCCTGGAGACGTGCGATCTCTTCAACTGCGTCTTGCAACTGCGCTTCGGTCCCGGGCTGATGCCCTGCCGATGTCTGAGGTGCAGTAGAACGATGGAAACTGCCAGACCGGACCGACCGGAGCACTGGTGATGTTACAGGTGATCGGTTCTATTCAAGTTCAAAGAAGTCACGTATCACTATGAAAGTTTAAGATTCAGTACGCTTGTCCGGCGGATCGAGAGGGAGTTGCTGTGTCTCGAGACGGAGGCTTCATTGTTTGTAGGCGAATAGCTGCAATCCATATCGTTGGAGCTCTCCATCATGGGTTGAATAGTGGTGGTAGTGATGGCTATGAGGCACGTCGCACAAAAACGCGAGATAGACGCGTAGAACAACGTTCTTCCGGGAGGGGGATACGCCTATAATTGAGGGGAGTAATTTGGGGGGATACGGATATAAATTTCTTATGTATATCTCCTTACTTAAAAACAAAAACAGCTCACCTGCTCCCCGTGCGCCCATTTCCATCATTTTCTCCTCCTAAAAGCTGTGGCCATTGCCGTCCTGACAAAAACGGTTTAAGTCGTCTCACCAGGTATTTATGTTCTACATGCAAACAAAACTGGTTCAAGCTAACGCATGGGCTCAGTGATCACACATTATACAATCCACTTATTTTTGAATTAGAAAAAACTCGTTGCCACTATAATAAAGTCTCGATTTACTGCGGAAATAAACAATATAGTAAGTCCGAGACTACGATTGCATTGGAAATGCACTTACGCAAGTCAGCGTCCCACCCGAAATCTTCGTTTTTTTGCATCAGTTCTTGTATATCCCTTTTTTTGAATGTATAAAGAACTTATGCAAAGCAAACCAATGATCCTGGGTCTTGAATACTGCTTCTCTTGGATATTTATCCATGGGGAATTGGAGATTAAGGTTTCACTCTGATAAGATGTTGCTCAGTGTGAAAGTACTGTGGCGGCGCATACTCGCATAAGAAATCGACAAGAGATAACTACGCCTAATAGATTTCAGTTTTGCTTTCAATTTGGTCTACGCTTTTGCTATCTACTCCTGTTCAGGTCCATTCCGTACAGGTTATGATACCAATAGACAAGGGGGTGAAAGAGTTATTCGAAAGCTCTATGAATCAAGGGGTTGGTGCTGTGGTAAACACTATGAAAACGTGGTTAACGAAGAATAAAAGCAGGATGTCGAAGATCGCGACAGGAACAGAAATCAAGGAATGGGAGAGATACAGGAAATCATGAAGCCCGTGGTCAAAGTGAACAACGAGTTCGACAAGTTGCGATTGTCGCAGAGATCGCGATGGGGAGTTTCTGTAACGAACGTCGATTAGATAGCCAAAAGAGACGGAGGAGGCTGGAGTCTTTAGATGATAGGACCTTCCAATCAAACAAGACAGCTTCATCCCGGGCGCTATTTGGACAAAAATGTAACGGAAACAACCCAAATTTAGTGCCGCAGTGACAATTCTATGTGGCACGGAAATGAAAATGAAACTTAATAGATTCACAGGAAAAGAAGTGTACAAGGGCTTTGGTTCAAATTCCAAGGAATATTAATTACGTTTTATCTGGCAAATATCTGTGATAAAGTAATCTGGAAGTTTTGGATAAGTACGTGGAAGTTGATTACAGTTGGGTAAAGATGATATCTCATTACCATGATAGAAATATTGAAGCGAATATTCGATCAGGGATTACATATTACAGGATTAATGTAACGTTGGTGGTTGTAATGCTGAGTTGAAATTAATGGCTAGGAGTAGATTAGGTACCCATTTCTTAATTTAAAGTCAATTGGATAAGTGTTTCTCTATTTTCCTACCTCATCACATAAGAACCAATGATATTTAGGTTGAAATATCATTGTTCTAATTGGAACATTAAGGTTGTTTCAAAAAGGAACTTTGTGTTCATAACTTCTTATAAAATCCGTTTATATTTTTTCGGTTTCTTTAACCGAATTCAAAAGGAATTTAATTTAATAATTAAATCTTCCAAACCATTACATCTATCTATATATATAAGAATACCATGTCGTCGTGCATGCATGCGCGCTCCCGCACCTAAGCGAATAATTTGATCTAAGTATAAAATTCAATCAAGTACGCGATCCCGTACCTAAGCAAAGTCGAACTGTACTATAAGTCGGGCCTAAATGAATTCGATTTTATAATTGGTTAAAAGAGCGCTTTTTATAGTTAAGTGAAAAACTATTTCGGCTTAATCATTGGTTAGAAGTAGCGCTTTTACATCTTCTATATATATAAAAGAGTACCGTCTGTACGATTGTCCTTTTCCAGCCTTTTGATTGGGCGGTGCTCTGTCATGGGGCGAAAAAATTAGCGAAAACATAGGGCGAGAACCAACCGGTGAGTCTCGCCCTATGTTTTCGCTACCCTAACCCTGGAAATACATGGGGGGCAAGTTTTGTAGACGGACAGACGGATTTTATGCCCTGCCCCGTCGGTACGACGGGTACCTACGCTTGTATATATATAACAGAATATAATAACAGAATTCATGTCGTCGATGCATGCACGCTCCCGCACCTAAGCGAATAACTTGAATAAAGAATAAAATTCAATTAAGTACGCGATCCCGTACCTAGCCGAAATTCAACTGTACGAACGTCATGATACTATGACATGCCATTATAAAAAACATAAAATACAATTTTTGCTTCAAAAATCGCACTAATCCATGGTAGTACAATTGGCATAAAGATCAGTATTAAAGCGTAAATAATTGTCTAGAAATGGCGCTTTTTACATCTATTTAAAAAAATTTCTCCCTGTGACGTTCCCGGTCACGTAGTTGCTTCTATGACTTTACGTTATATACCCTCCTCCCCGGGTACAGTGATCGCATGTAGCCGGTGCGTATACGCACGGTGTGGCTAGCGCACAGAGGAATACTCTTCCTTAAAGCGGTGTCTACCGCTACTTATCCGATACGCCCTTATAAAGGGATTAGGATGAGAGAGCTCTCCTACTCGGGGCCAAGATTCCCGGGGTGGTTTAAAGATAGATTCCACTAACCCCTTTGTAACAAGGCTTCCCTTATAAAGGGAGGTAGCGTAAGGGAGAACTCCCTTAGGCTACTGCGCGCGCGACCGGGCGTGGTCGCTCGCCTAGCTCCGCTAATGCCTTAACGGCAAGGCTCCCTTACTAAGGGTGTAGCTAAAGGGAGGGTTCCCTTTAGCTACTGTACTCACTGCGCGCGCGACCGGGCGTTGTCGCGCGCCTAGCAGTCTTAAGTATTTTTGTAAACTGAATGTATATATTAATATGTAATTAGCCTAAATTAATTTAAACTAATATAAACTATATGTAATACTAAGTAGAATATTCCAAATTCGTACCTAGCTAAAATGTAGTGTACACACCTGTGTACCGACACGTGGATGGATGACACACCACCACACCAAGGGTCCCTGACCTGATTGGTTAAAATAACCAAAGGTTCGAAACCTTTCAAACCTGTCAATACTGACCTCAACCGTAGTGTACTCATGTACACCAACACTAAATGTAACTCGAATGTAACCCCGTTACATCCTCCCCCATCAAGACTATTGCTTACGCAATAATCGAATTCTTGTTGGAGAAGTCCAACGCCAGTACCTCTGGCTGTCCATTGTACACCTTCAGTGGTGCTATGGACGAAAACTATTCCGACAACTCGGAAGTGGATGCCCTTGGGGAGATCTCCCCAACGGCTGGCCACGCTGACAGCGCCGAACGGCGCTGTCGATCATCCAACCCATTCCCCACACGTGGGGAAAACGCACTAACTCGTGCGCCACCGTTACCCGCTAGGGGTGATACCTCCCGGTTGCCACAGGCGACCACCACCAATGAACCGTCCTTGGTTTAAGAGGACCGACGTGCCGTACGGGCACGGAAGGGACCTCTCTACCCTCAATAGAGGGCTAAGCAGGCGGTCAAGAGGGGTCTAGCCTCCTATAACCCTGGTCCAGCGGCTATACTTCCGCGTGAAATTGCGCGTCGGAACCAAATCCGGGTCCGACTACTAACGCCCAAACATTATACCGTTAAGTCCTACCGAACGCGCCTCGGGAAGCAGACACGCGGTGTCCTCGTGGATATCATCCGCGAGATTACCTTTGTTCTCTTGAGGGACGAAAGCGTCGAAGACGCAGAACAGGCATTCCGCGCCTGGGCGGAAGGGGAGAAACGCCTCCCCAGTTTCGATGCGCTGTACAACAGCTATTCCAAACACGACGTTCGGGTAGAGAGGGCTCTACGCTTGGCCTATGCTCAGGCCAAAGCGCAATGGCAACTACCTGCCTCCTATTATAATCGCTCTGCTATCGGTGTGGTGCCGGAGAGCAATGCAAGCACAGCATCTGCCTCCGGCGAACTCCCAACTACTGGGAGTGAAGGGACTCTCAGTGGGATTCTCCCGCTCGAAAGCGTCAACGACGTCACGGCAATCCTGCCGCAGGGGTCTCGTATTCCCACGAGCTCTGGGAATGTGAATACCATTTCCACTTCACCAGGTACTGGGTCTCACCCCGGTGATGGCGTCGTGCCATCAGGCGTTCCACATGGTAATGTGGAGTGCCCTCCGTATCGAGCACTGGAGGAGGGGGTCGCGCTATTGCGACGTGACTTCCACGAGCGCTGTGATCGGCACAGCCGTCGCATCCAAGATGCTCAGGAGGGACTCCGAAACGAAGGGAGTGCGAATGAACGCACCGAGGGGCGGCTTTCCTCTCTCGAGTCTCTCGTTGCGGATCTTCAGGGTCGTATTTCAACCCTGTCGGAGATGTTCCGACCTGTCGCGCCTTTCGGCTATCCGGCTTCTCACCCTCCTCCGAGAGGGGACCCGCCTCAGGGTTCCGGTATGGCTTAAGCATACCCACATAGAAGGTTGGATGCCTACGCATCGCCTTCGGGATGTCTAAGGTATTTGAAAAGCCCTTTCGGGCTAATACCTTGAAGGGCCCCACAAACCTGGGGCGCAGTTTATTGCGCAACACATTTGAAACTTCATGTGTAGAAAGATTTTTAGCGTTTAATAAAACACTTTCTCCTACTTTACATATCTTTTCGTTACGCCGCCCCTTGCGGTCAGCTTTCTCCTTCTGCTTGTCTTGGCTTTCCGCCATGGCATCGCAGACGTGTCGTAAGACACTAAGGCGCGTCGATAAAAACTTATCGATGTGCTTTCGCACAGATACAGGGCTGACATCGGGGAATCCTCCCCCCTCAAGCCCTGGGCCACACAAACGTGGCGTCAACGGAACCCTCGGATTCACTAATCCGTTCACGTAAAACGGGGTAAACCCCGTAGATGCATGTACCGAATTGTTGATAGCAAATTCAACCATTCCGGACATAAACTCCGGAGAATATCCTCCACAACGCGATTAACGCTCCGTCTAACCGTCCGTCTTCGGATGATCCGCAGTGGACATGAGGAGATTGGTGCCTAGCACCTTAAAAAACGCTCCCCAGAATTGTCCCGTAAAACGGGGATCCCGATCCGACACAACGGAATCGGGTAGACCATGCTGACGAAAGACACGGTCTAGGAACACTTTCGCTGTTCCTTGTTCATCTATGGACTCTGGCACCGCCGCCAGGTGAGCCATCTTGCTCAATCGTTCTACAAAGACCAATATGCCGGTGTTCCCGGCCTTATCCTTCGGAAAACCGAAGATAAAATCCATGCTAATGGATTTTCAACACTCCGTTAACCGATAAGCTCGCCAAAGGCGCAGCTGAACTTGCAGAGGGCTTAACCCTCTGACACGTTCTCACAGGTGCGTATATACGCACCGACCCACTTATAGATGTTGGGCCACCAATACAAAGCGCTTAAAGCGCTGTAGGTCTTATCCCGACCTAAATGATCCCCGGTAGGGGCGTCATGTGCCTCAAAGAGGAGTCTATACTTCAGTTCTCATCATGAGGAACTACCACCCGCGGAGTGTCCTCCGCGCTCGTGCTATAAAATAGCAGACCGTCACAATACCTGTAACGGTGTAAACGAGCTTTAGATCGACTTGACAGGGTTGGCTCAGACGAGCCAAGACCCTTTTCACCTAACGCGCTGATTAGCGCCGTACACTATGGGTCTTTCTCATACGCCTGGCGTATGAGATCCACCACAGATGTGGTGACGAATGTCGCGTGAGCGAGCTCGTAATCGGGACGACGCGACAACGCGTCTGCAAGCACGTTCTGCTTGCCAGTTTTATACTTAACCTCAAAGTTGTACTCCGCAAAGAAGGAGAGCCAACGGGCCATCCGTTGCGAGAGATGAGGCGACTTTGTCGCTGTCCGTAAGGACGCGTGGTCAGTATAAATCACGAACGGATTTGAGCCGAGTAGGTGAACCCTAAATTTGACAAGAGCATACTTCATTGCAAGTAGCTCCTTGTCATGAACGGGATAATTCCGTTCCGCAGCTTTAAGCTGACTCAACTCAAATGCAATTACGCGTTCCCTTCCTGCATCGTCTGCTTGTAACAAAGCGCATCCGGTTGCGAAATCGGAGGCGTCGCAGACGACACTAAATGGTTTCCCAGAATCTGGGAGAGCAAGAACGGGAGCTTTTAACAATCTCCCCTTAACCGCTTCAAAAGCGTTTTGGTGTTCGGTTTCCCAGCACCAATCAACATCCTTCTTAAGAAGGTCGGTCAATGGCTTCGCCATTTCAGCGTAGTTCTCGCTGTACTTGTGTAGATAGTTGGCTAACCAAAGCCACTTCCTTAAATCTTTAAGATTTACAGGCGAAGGCCACTCCACAATGGCTTTCACCTTCGCGGGATCCGCCCTCACTCCATCCTTACCGATGAAGCATCCGAGGAAAGGAATTTCCTCAGCACCAAAAATACATTTGGATGCGTTTGCATACAACTTATTCTCTCGCATACATTCTAGCACCGCGTGAAGGTGTATCAGATGCGTCTGAACATCAGACGATTCGCCTTCCGCACGACTATGAACGAATATATCGTCGAAGTACGTCTGATCGTACTTCCTATGAGGGCGGAAGAGTTGAGTCACCAAGCGATTGAAAGTCGCTGGTGCATTCGAAATCCCTTGTGGCATTACAAGCCACTCCCACAGCATGCCGATAGGGGTTCTGACCGCTGTAAGCGAAATATCGGACGCTTGCATGAGCACCTGATAATACCCGTCCACCATATCTAAGGCACTGTATACAGTACAGCCCGCCATATTGTTCTGGAGGACATCCTTCCGAGTAATCGGAGTCTGCATGGGTACAGTAGCTGCATTCAGCCTGTTGTACGCATGCACAATGCGCCACTTTCCGTTAGGTTTAAGAACACAAAAAGTGGGAGATGAGTGGGAAAACTTGCTCTCCCGTACCATCCGTGCCTCTTCTTTCCCCTTGAAGAATGCGTCGATGACGTCGCATTGTTCCTTGGGGAGAGGCCACTTCCTAGTGACGCAGTATTTGGTTCCAGTAACCAAATCAATTTCATGTCGGACTCCCCGATCCGGTGGTAACCCCATCGGTGGGTTGTCACTAATGACATCTCCGAATTCCTTTAACAAGTAATGGTAAGGGTCCTCAGGATCCGCAAGGATCTTGAGGCCGCTTCGGGCATTTAACGCCTCTTTGGGTTTCACCAAAACTGACTCGTCCATGGTGGATGAGTAGTCCAACTCCTCTTCCGGACGCAACACGACGACCTCGTCGATTTTATCTGCTTTCAAAGCAGTTTCAAACTCGTTGAAGGACATCTACTCCAACGACAACAGTTCGCGTAGCCCAGGCAACCGTTCCAGGCTTACGCCTTCTGTGACAACACCTGTCACACTATTCAGCATCCTGTAGGACTGCTGACTACTGGCCTCGGAACTCATCCCGACACCCAGATGGGGGGAGTCAATTGCCCCATCTATTGGAAGCGCCACGCGCCTATCCACAGAGGTCTCTACCTCTACCACCGGTGACTCGCCGGTCTCACCTATATCGGCGTAGTCGGAATCATTTACGACGTGCAAAAGAGACAAACTTCGGGTCTCTTCGCTTGAAAGCGCCTCGCGCTTAACCACAGGGGTCTCTACCCCTACCACTGGAGTTACCTCAGAGGAATCCACCTCTACCACTGGTAACTCACCAGTCTCGCCGTTAACAGCGTGGGGATTAACCGCCGAATCCCCCTCTTTAAGGAACTCTTCCTTAACGCCATTTTGAATGATCATTTCAGACATCCCAATATCTGGATCTCACGCCAGAATCGCTTTTGCGATCGAGCAAAGGTGGGTTCATGACTCGCCAATGCTTCACCCGACCGCGGGTGCGTTGAGCCAATGGACTTAGACTTCCAGTCTATCCATGGCTCGTGGCGTTCCAGCCACTTCATGCCCAGAATGAGGTCATACCTAGAGTCCAAATCCAGGACTGGGCAACGTTCTAAGCTGTCGAAGTCTGCAAACTTCAGCTTAAGGTAAATCGAGACCTTGGGTACAGAAACCTGTACTCCCGTCGCAAGACGACCGTGATAACGTCACGAGAACGTGCCTCTAGGGCCTCGTCATACAGCCTACTCTTCTCTACAGAATCCCGTCTGACATAATTGTCAGACGCTCCAGAGTCTATCAAGACTCTCCAAGGCTTATCAAAGCCTTTCACGTCCGCAAGGACACCAGCAAACCTGTCTGGTACACCAACTCGGTGCTAGAAAGCACCGCTTCCCTCGGGGCTTTGTGCTGTCTTCCCCTACCCTGGGGCTTAAAAGCAGTGAGGGGTCCCCCAGTAGGGCTCCCCGCACCTACTGGGAGCTGTCGATTCCCGACGGCTTGGGCAAGGGCTTTTTCCCCACCCTTGGTCCCTTGTAGGGAGTGTCTCGCTGAGGATTTTTCGGACACCTGTTCCGCAGATGATCCGTGCTTCCACACAAGAAGCATCTCAGCGGCCCATGTCGCTGCAGCATAGCTAAGAGCTCCGCCTAGAAGCTCTGCGAAAAAGAGTCAATATGACTTTTAGCGGGAGGTTTCTCCTCCGCTTCGACCTGACTCAGGTCCATGGGTTCGGGACCCACCTTAGAGGAACGGAAGTTCCTCTCGGCGCTGAACGCCATCTTGAACGCCTCCCCCAGGGATTCGGGTCGGCATCGGAACAATTCCGAACGTGCTGGTCCTTCTCTCAGGCCTCCCATGAAGACGGGGATGGACACATCGTCCGAATACGCTTTCGCGTACATCCCTGCTAACAGGGTCTTAAGTTCTTGGATATATTTTTCCAAGTCCCTAGTGCCCTGACGGCACCTCAGAAACTCCAGTTGATTCTGGAAAACCAGATCTGGCGTTGCGTACATGTCCATAATCTTCTGCTTAAGGACCTCCCAGGTTGGGAACACGTCCGTGACTGACTCCGAGCACGTAAACGCCCATGTACGGGCTTTGCCCGTAAGATGGGTCAGTGAAAGTCCCACTTGCAAGTGATCAGCGATCACGTTCGCTGTGGCGAAGGCCGTTTCGACCTCTCGCAACCACACGTAAAGGTTGTCACTCTTCTCCCCGGTGAACTCCTTTATTTTGAATGATAATGGGGGGCGCACCCCCGTGGAACGACCTCCACTACAACTCGCCTCACGAGCGATGAGGGCATTTACCCTTGCCTTTACGGCCTCAAGGCCCTGCCCCACTAGGAGCTTCATGCCTTCGTCACCCAATAAGGGTAACAGCCTTTTAAAGGCTTCCTGCTGGACTAGGTTCAAGCTATCCCAATCGTCCTGATTCATCCTTTGCAGAGTATGCCTTTGTCTACCAACACAGGTGTTGGATTGACTACAAGTGCTACCAGATGTAGCCGGTGCGTATACGCACGGTGCGGCTAGCGCACAGAGGAAGACTCTTCCTTAAAGCGGTGTCTACCGCTACTTAGCCGATACGCCCTTATAAAGGGCTTAGTAGGAGAGATCTCCTACTCGGGGCCAAGATTCCCGGGTTGGTTACTAATTAGCCTTAACGGCTGTGTTCCCTTTACGTAAGTAAAGGGAGGGCTCCCTCTTACCTACCACACTCACTGCACGCGCGACCGGTCGAGGTCGCGCGACTGCACTTTAGAGTGAAATATAAACTGAATATATTTAATATGTAATTAGCCTAAATTAATTTAAACTAATATAAACTATATGTAATACTAAGTAGAATATTCCAAATTCGTACCTAGCTAAAATGTAGTGTACACACCTGTGTACCGACACGTGGATGGTTGACACACCACCACATCAAGGTCCCCTGCCCTGATTGGTGAAAATAACCAAAGGTTCGAAACCTTTCAAACCGGTCAATACTGACCTCAACCTTAGTGTACTCATGTACACCAACACTAAATGTAACTCGAATGTAACCCCGTTACATCGCACGCCGTTGCTACAAGCAGTAACGGCGTGCGACCCAACGATTGTGACCACATTAGTATAATGTATAGTATATGTTTTCGCTACCCTAACCCTGGAAATACATGGGGGCAAGTTTTGTAGACGGACAGACGGTTTTTATGCCCTGCCCCGTCGATACGACGGGTCCCATACCAATTATATAAAATATAGAATATAGTGTACATCTATTTGCCGTGACTTCGCTTTTTCTCAGGTCAACCCCAATTTACATTCTGCAGTGTTACAAATATTAGATTAATTGCCCCGTTGGTACAAGAGGGACTATGCTAGTATATATATAACAGAATACCGTGTCGTCAATGATCACGTACCTAAGCGAATTATCTTGATCTAAGTATGAATCGATTATTGATTAAGTACGCGACCCCGTACCTAAGCGAAGTCGAACAGTACTATAGATTTCTTTTAATTGGTTACAAATAGCGCTTTTAGCAGCTTTACATACCGACATTTTGCACGCGGTGAAATTGCCACAAGGAGCCTGGATTGTTGTCGATGGTGAGCTTATACAATTTGATTTATGTTCCGTGGATTTGTTCACTTTTTTGTTGCGGCAGGCAAACAGGTAGTTGTGCTGTATGAAGACCTAGAGCAGGTGCATCGACTGCTCAAGACGGCTACAAAGGAAGATTTAGAGGCTAAAGATGATAGTGGTCGCACGCCGTTACTGCAAGCAGTAACGGCGTGCGAACAGAGGATTGTGACCACATTAGTACAATGTAGAGTATATGTTTTCGCTGCCCTAACCCTGGAAATACATGGGGGCAAGTTTTGTAGACGGACAGACGGTTTTTATGCCCTTCCCTGTCGGTACGACGGGTAACTACAGTTGTATTTTTATATTTGTTTAGATTTAGTTATAGTTGGAAGATCTTAACCACTTGTAATAGATTAATCTTTAATCGTGTGTCTAACACAAAAAAACTATTGAGTAAGAATAAATTAGGATATAGAAAACTGTAAACTTTATTTAAGGTTTAACTATTGGAAACAAATTCATATTTTTTCCAACCTATATTGCGCTTATCCTTAATGCAGTGTAAGCACCCCGTATATACCAGGTAGATTAAGTGGTCCGTCTTAAGGACCACTCGCACGTTCTGCTAGTTTTCTAGCGGAGCGTAGGGCGACAAAGAGTGGTTACGATAGTCCTAGCCGAGCGCATATACATATTTGAGTAACCCCATATACATGGGGTTACTTGGGAGAAGTTCCTCCATCTTTCACCACGCCAGTTTAGCGTGCTGGTGCATGATCTGGAGCACAAGTCCTGACATGAAAACAGTATTCAGCCTATAAGACCAGACATAGACATATTTGGGATGAATTAGGTCGCTCACCAGTGCGATCTTACCCTGCGACATCGCGCGTCGAGAATTTTAAGGCCGACTTGCCCGTACACGGGTACGTAGAACCTCTCGTGTTACGGCTGCTCGTATTAGAAAAAAACATAGAGCTCGAAATAATATAAGTACAGGTATACTTATCCCTTACATGTCTCGTCGGTCGCGCCAAAGGATGGGCATGGGGGCGCAGACTCTGCGTTTGAAGCGCCTCAGGCGTTTAAGGGGGAGTTAAAGTTCACTTTTGAGCGTCGTCAAATAAATTCACATGTCGATCTGAATTTCTCGACCAACGTCAGGTAAAGCTTGATACACATACTTACTAGCACAAGGCACAATATTCGATTTCAAATAGTGTTAGTGAACCTCTAGAGACGCAGCTACTCAAGTATCTTTGTACATGAGGGGGCTGAATAACAATCTAAGCAAGCGGTAGCTCTTCCGGCATCAGCCGAAGCGTTTACATGATATTATAATCCAAATTATCAAGAAGGATCTACCCGGTATACGAGTAGCAGTAAAAGTGGGAACGAGCCCTTTGTTTTTAACGTGTGTGCCGGTGGTAATAATGGCTATGGTGTTCACTCTTTGCCGTACAACAACGCCATAGTGTGGGGAGGTCTACAAACCGGTAGGCATATTGGTTGCAGTTACTTTGACACAAATGCAATCGAAAATGTGAAAAACCTTCGTTGCATTAGATTCACCTTTTTTCCCATAACTGCATGTCACCTTTTTCGAAACAACGTAGTCAGCGGACTTACTCGTCCTATAGTAAACGTAACCAACAGGTCAGACTTCTTGTTTATTAAAAAAAACTGAACATGTCGTAGGAGCAGGGCGTCCTACCGGGATCAAGTATTTATCCTAATCTTAAGGGGAGTGTGATCGAGACTAACTTGACAAGATCTGGTTTTCTGCATCAAACAGATAAAGACTGTGGCAGAGTGCGATCAACAACAACAAGTCGTATTGCGTGCTCAAAGCTTACAACTGCAGCTATGTTTGGGAAACTTTTCTGGGAAAACGCTACACAGCAGCAAACAGCACGATTATTTCCATTCGTTCAATCGTGAACCCGAACTCTGTAATGTACCCAGTGTCCAAGGAAATTCATATGAGATAATAGTGCACAAGCTTTAAAAGGACTATGATTTAACAACAACAACTAAACTTTTAATAACAGCGCTATACACTGTGGTATATACCCTTTGCGCCATTTTTTACCCACACTATATATTTATTTCAGTATATTCTCGATACTTACGATTTAAAATTATAGCAGTACTTAATTGTGATAGGAAAAGTACATTCCACAAAGTGCCACTAATATACGTCAAAGTAAAACATTCAAGGTAAGCACACCTCAACACAGATTGGAAAAATACGATCCTTGTCAGGATAGTTGTTTTAAGCCTAAATACCCAAGCTCTGAAAGAAATGGATTTATCAAAGTTAGCTTCATTCACTCAAAGTTGTGCAATTCATAACGTGGGTGTCAGAAGGAGGTATAAATCAAACAAAACACTACGGCGTAGTTTCGTGCTTGACCTAATTTTGATAGTCGTGACACATAATTTGTCTGAAGCAGAGGTAATAGTGACGGTCATGACAGCAACTGAGACTTTGGTAAGTAGAATGAAGGTGATAGATGCTTTTACATCTATTGTGACTGGTTACTGTTAGATGGATTGCACTGTATTGCGAGAAGAAGCGCGCAACTAGTAAGAGTCTATATTAAATATAGTTTAAGATTTCGAATTTCTAGCTTACACTAAACGTTAGACAGATGATTTTAAATAGTAATACATCATGAATGGAATAGATTTTAGAAGAATAGCTAAATATAAACAGATATAAAAATGTTTAATCACCTGAATGATTTATTACTCAATTAAATCCCTTTTGAATTCGGTTAAGTGAGCAAAACAAATTGCTAACGGATTATAAGAAAACTATAACCCAAAATTTCCTTTTGAACAGCCTAATGTTTCCAATTAGAACAACGATATTTCAACTTAAATACCATTGGTCCTTATGTAATGGAGTATCATTACATCCATAGTCTTCCAAACTCTTTTTCTGATAGAATTTTAGTTGAGTTGGATTTAGTTACGATTTGTGTAGATTGCTTTCAAACAGACCGATGTCTCTAACCTTGCCTTAACGTGTGGTGTGCAACTTAAGCCTTATTTAGGTCTCATTAAGATTTTATTCAAGCCTATATTTTGGTTTCAAAACAATTTTCGGTCTTAACCAACCCTGATCAACTACTTTAAAGGAATACATTACGAGCTGAGTTTTAATTTACCCTACGTCAAGACAACACCTCGGCTTTTTAAGGTACCAATGGGAATTTCAAGTAAAAAGGAAATGCGTTACGTGTAAAACGTGCAACTGGGATATCCACGATTTGTAACGATGAAGAGAGGACCCGATACAAGCCAAAGAATGATAAAGAAGAGCTGAAGAAGTGCCTTGGAAGATCTCCCGGGTGAAACGTACTTTTATCCAACCGTGGTCGAGTGGTTCACTGCTCACTACGGGACCGGAAGGTCCTTGGTTTGATCCCGGGACAAGCCAAGTTGGTTGGTTTCAGAAAGTATAATGTGACGAATTCAACCCGGGTGAAACGTACTACTAATATGATCAAGACTACTGCTTTATGAGCGAGGTTCAACAAAGTATTAGAGATAGCACTTGTGTACCTAGGATCATAGGCTGGGTTATAGTCACAGATCCACAACATGTTTTGGATCAAAGAACTACAATGGAGCACAGTAACTCATCTCGGTGCGCAATTCGGACCATCAGTGACATCGCTGTAAAGTAAAATATATAAATTCATATAAAGTGCCGATCGTAGTGATGAATGTGGGTATTACATGTGCTCACTGGTCTATAAAACACTAATGCTGTTTGGGTTTTACAATAAGTATCTGATGCACAGGTGGTAGTACTGACAAATGTATTCGTTGTTTGTAAATGGATTTAAGTGAATTAGATCATTATTTGCGTCAGAAACTTTCCATTTCCATTCATTGATCAAGAATAAAGTTAATGGAAACCAAAAGAACAATTGGTTTCACTGATGTATTTGCTTGACGAACACCTGACACACTTTCCATGGGCCGTTGGATGTGGCGGGTGTATGATCTCGTAGTACCTTCATGTTGTTTCAACATTACCGTTTCCGACGTACCCATTTTCAATTGGACATGACCGGAACCTTAACGCGTGAACGTGACAAGTCTGGGCGAATACTCTTAAGGAGCGCGTTACGACTTATCTAAAGGTCTTGGTATAATACGTATTACACTTTTATCTAAAGGTCTTAATGCAGGGCCTTTGGAATACGTCAGGACCAGTTATTTGGACTGAGTCGTGACCATTCTTTTGAGTTTGAATTCAAAATCATCGACTTTGTATCTATGTATAACAGAATTCATGTCGTCGATGCATGCGCGCTCCCGCACCTAAGCGAATAACTTGATCTAAGTATAAAATTCAATTAAGTATGCGATCCCGTACCTAGCCGAAATTCAACTGTACGCACGTCATAACACTATGACATGCCATTATAAAAACATAAAATACAATTTTGGCTTCAAAAATCGCACTAATCCGTGGTAGTACAATTGACATGAAGATCAGTATTAAAGCGTAAATAATTGTGTAGAAATGACGGTTTTTACATATATTTAAAAGTTTTACTCCCTGTGACGTTCCCGGTCACGTAGTTGCTTCTATGACTTTACCTTATATACCCTCCCCCCC
>CM047587.1:41365306-41413368 GCA_026184515.1 Peronosclerospora sorghi | reverse complement strand
ATGTGAGGGTAATAGCCCCAGACGGGACTATGTCCTGTCAAAAGGTGCAGGGTGATGATAAGCCTCTTATCACCCTGGAGGTTAAGCCGCACGGGAGCGATGTCCCCATGCGAGCTTTGTTTGACACAGGAGCGTCAAACAATTTTGTTAGAACTCAGAGTCTAACGCTGTTGAGCTTCGTGGAGGTAGAAACCCCACGAAGTATGTTGTCAGTCCGGTTAGCAACAGGTGAAACCGTGACTATTCCAAAGCGTGTGATTAAAACACGCTTCGAGTTGAATGAACTGTCATTCGAGGATGAATTCATCGTCCTCGATTTAGATGACAAGTTCGATATGATACTTGGAATCCCATGGATGTCCAAGTTTAAAACTTCGATCGACTGGGTTAACCTATCGATCGACTGCGGCGGACCCACAGTATCTGATAACCCTGTGTGTAATCCGTCTGTATCAAAAGATACAACCGCAGCGTCGAAGTGACATGCGATGACGTGGTATGCGAGGTGCCTACAAGATTGGTCGTTAAGGAAATACAAGAAGGTCAAGTCCAGCAGTGCAAGTACCTGGAACGGATGAAGAAGATGGTTGCTCCATGTCGGAAAAGTCTGAATGACCAAGATTCAACTGAATTTTATGGACGAGGTCAGACCGTTGTCGTTGTGCGACAAGGTCTGACTCAGGGGCGGCTGTGGAGAAGCGTGCCCAAAATTTGGCACACTTCTGGTCAAGTTTCGTCAAGGCATTTGGTTTAATTTCGGATTGGTTTAAACAAGGGGGGGCTTTTCAGCCTATCAGACTTAAGAAGTGTCAAGAACGCAAGTTTTGGTGAGTCACCCGACTTTGGGTATTTTACATATTTTTGTGGGGGTACATTTAGGGACTATAGGGTAGTAGTATTTTGGTTGTGGGTTTGCCTAAAATAGTAGAAGTCTTTTGGTTGCAGGATTTTTCTAAGTAGAAGTCCTTTGGTCTCGGTTCACACCACAGCTAGGGGTCGCCGTTCTTCCCTTTTCGTACACTAGTCGCCTCCGCCCGCCGCGGAGTGTTTGGGGGCATAGGGTCAAATTATCCCCTCTCGCCCATTATACCCGGTCTGGAAGCGCCGCACGCGCACTTTGGCCCACCGGAAGTCCCTCGACGGGAGTACGATTTGGCGATCTCAACACCTCAACTCAAGTACGTTTGGAACGTGCTATTAACTGAATTGGTCTTGGCGTGGAGATATCGTTTGTGGAGTTTCACGAGCGTATTGGGTCTTTACGCGGACATATTGGCTTGTTTTAATATTGGTTGGAAACTAGACCGGTTTTGGTCTTATTTCGTATTGGTCAGGGGCTAGACCGGAACGGTCGGTCTACCCTCTATTATTTCGTATTGGTCAGGTCTTGATCGTTTGGACGATCGACCTATTGGAAGTTATCTCTTGGAAGTGTTTTTGGTCTGTTTGTGTCTGGGGTGAAGAGTTCCGCCCCAGAGATACCTACCCAGATCGGTCTTCTATATTCAAGACCGCTTCGATCCAATCTGCGATCCCGATCCACCGAGTGTGTAACTAGCCCATTCCATCGGGTACACAAGGTGAGATGGAAACTAAACAATCGGACCAAGTGGGTTCTGATGACGACCGGTAGTCTTCTTGCAGCGGACGATCGGACCAGATCTCGAGTGGTGGTCCGCGGAGTACCCCCTCCGAAAGTTGGAAGGCTGGGCGCGATGGTGGTAGTCAGGTTATCGGTGCTAATGTTTTCGATTTCGAACTTGACTCCACCACACCTGCAAATACGAGCGCCGTGCGCTGCAGAAACGCAGCAAGTGTAATGATAGCGTCAAGTAACCGCATCGATAGGTCCAGTATGGTGCGTAAATCTCTCTTTAACTCACTTGACGGGACGCGCAGTGCATGAAATGCATCTGAGGTAACACGAGCGACTTGATTTTCCCTCCTTTCTTCTCGAAGAGCATTTTTCGATTTCCTTCGCGCCCCCAGTGCGTCAAGGGCGAGTACTTTACTTGGCCACACATGTCTCCAAGCAACGGACTCTGCATTTCATGCAGTCGTAACGACATTGCTTGAATTTCTACGCTGCACTCACGCATCGTACACAACAAGCTCCATACCTATGACGGGCTCTTGGATTCCTCCTTAGGTTCAAGAGCATGCTGTATCCTCCACACTGTCCCTACATCCACATCCAGCGCCGCTGCCACGTTCCCCGCCACGGTCGCCTTTACCTACCAACCTTTCCGCGTCACATACTTCTACTCGACCAACGGATCCACTGTCTTCTCACTCAACTCGTGCAAGAATCGCGCCATTGCCTCCTTCTCCGCCTTGACCACGTAAAACCGCGGATTCAAGCGCACACATTGAGCGAGCTCGCTCTTCGCATCTCCACCATTCTAACGCGTCTAGATGCGTGAAACAACAGAGCCTTTATCTTCAAACGTGTGGAACATCGATCTTCCGGGAGGGGGAAACGCCTATAATTGAGGGGGGGATACGGATATCAATTGCCTATACATAATATAAAAACGTACTCAAGAAATCAGACCTAAAATTCCTAATAAAGGCAAAACAAATTACACTCAAATACTTAATGTATCCTAATTCATTTTCGGCCGCTGTCATCGCGCTTTACTCGAGTTTTGTATGCTCTTGTTCATCGTCTAAAAACACCTTCAAAACTTGACAGAACAACAGGTTCATCTTGTTTTTTGCAGCGTAGGAACGACATATTGCCAGCACAGGGAGAAGTATAAACGAAAGTAAGATCATGAAAGACGGTTTAGTTAGAAGAATATCATTAAAGGCACACACGAAACTGTCATTAAAGATTTGTTGAAAGGGAAAAACTAAACAGTACCGTGTCCAAATAGGCCTATTTAGAACTCGATTTTACTCGATTTTGATTGGCTGTTTTCAGCCTGCAGGGTTTAGGGTTTAGGTTTTAGGGTTAGAGTTTAGAGTGTAAGGTTTAGGGTTGAGGGTTTAGGGTTGTTTGTTTGTTTGGTAAGTTTCCGTGGTCAATTGGTTGGTTGGTTAGCTGGTTGGTTGCTTGTTTGCTTGGTGGGATGGGGTGGTTTATGTGAGACAGCGGAGAGGCGCCAAAAGTGAGCGGTACCCAAAAAAAAATGCAAAAAATGCAGGCTGAAAACAGCCAATCAAAATCGAGTAAAATCGAGTTCTAAATAAGCCTATTTGGACACGGTACTGTTTAGTGGACCTCTTGTTGAAAACGTGTTGGAATAAATTTAATATTTATTAAATTAAATATATATAAAAACAGGGGAATTTTCCAAAAAGGGGGAGAAATTTAACTAATTTCCCAAATGGGGGAAGAATTTAAATTTGTTCTCCAAGAACGGGGATAAATCCACCGAGGCTTCATTGACGATTTGAACTAGTCGCGATTGATGCCTGTCTGGCAAGAAGTCTTCTTGTAATGACTTCCCCCGCAATTCTTACATTTCACGTTCCTTTTGCCCTTGATTTTTGGTGGATTTTGCGATAACAACCAATTTCTCAGGTTGTACTAAATTCTGCTCGTTCGGATTCTCAGCTTCTTGGGTGATGGCAATGCGCGCGTCTAAATCCCTTTGTTTGAAGTGAGGGGCTGGATCCTCAGCGTCTCTTTGCTCTCTCATGATGCATGTCAGAGAATTATGCCCTTTTTTTACCACACTTTCCACAACGATTCTTCCCCCGCTATTTCACCTCTCCGTTTGATTTTAATCGACGCACTTTTGGCCTTCCATGTTTGGGATCCCGAAGAGGTGGCAGTGTGACATTGTCTGATTCCAAAGGATCCAAAGATATGGGAATCAAATTAGCCTGATATACCTTTTTGATTGACTCGGTTCTGAAGGCGGAATGAATGAAGTCCCGAAAGTTTGCTTTGATATGATTAATCGCCCTCGCTGTATGTCCGCGAGGGAACGCTTGTTCTTGGAATTCACCACAGGAGCATATGCGATCATCCAATTTCACGATACTTGGATTATCTTTGGAAGCGCTGTGCCGAACAGAAAATCAACATTCCAAATGCTGAATGATCTCATGCGTCTTACCTGCGTGCAAATTTGTTTTGAAGCGTTTCGTGATCTGTTAAGGAGTGACTGTGGTGTAATCCACGTATTTTTGGTGGAGTTCAAACAACATCTTTGATACTCTGTACGTGAATTCGATAAATACGTTCAAGTAAGATCCATAGCGTAGATTTTAAAAGACCGAATTCATGGATTCGGTTGAATTACTCGTGACAATACCATACCGATGCGCCATGAAATGCACGTTTGCCCAGCTTGCTGGGTCTGCTTCCATTTAGCACAAAAACGCCTGTTCGTTCCTCTGTATGATATACTCCATGGCACTTTCATAGTTTTTAATTGTAGTAGCTTTTGCCGCAGCCCAAATCCTGCCTTCGAACTTGCTCTTAAAGCGAAAGTTCACGTTTTTCTCCAGTTGCCAGGCACATATGCTGCGCTTCAATCCATGAAGCATGGCTTGCTGCGCAATCTTCAAGCCCTTTTCCCTGTCAGGTATCAAGACGAGGTTCTTTCCATTGAGATCTGGAATGGATCGTCTAAGATGCTCGAAGAACTACGTCCAATTATTCTCTCTTCCGTTGGAACGACGGCAAGCGCAAGCGGCAAAACACGATTTTCACCATCCATTGCTGAGGCGATCATTAACATTCCACCGTATTTTGACTTCAGATGGCAAGCATCAACAATCAGAATAGGCAAGCAATTGTCGAGCGCAAGTTGGGTGGCTCTTGGGAAGAAGAATCCTCGCAAGAAAGAGTTGTCATCTCTGCGTTCCATGTTGAAAATTGTTTCAGGGTTTTCCCTGGTTAACGACGTCAATAATGTCTCGATCAACTGAAATGATTGGTCGTTTAGAAGTTTTTTCTCGCTCTTGATAGCGCGCAAGGCCTTCCAGCAGGTCTTGTACGGAACATTCTCGCCAAAAGATGCCTGCGTCAAACTCTAGATGTCCTTTGGTAGCAGGTTTTTCAACAGAGTTTGATGCTCCGAATACGCATATTTCAGTACCATTGCTCGCGTGTATTTGAAGTCTTCAAGGAACCCGTCGTCGTGATTCAAACAGGCATTCTTACTAGACTTGATTTTCCCTGTTTTGGATGACTTATAGGCAGTAACTCTGAAGCTGCACGCCTCACATGAAGGACAAACGGCCTTAAACTCGTCTGGCTTGTTGGTTACAATTTTGTAAGGCAGATTTTTCATCAAACAGAGCTTTAGGAACTTGGACTTGAACTCTGGCATGGCGCTGGGCGGTCTGAAAGGTCTGGAATGGCGTGAGACATGCTGATTGCTCGTATGAGATGAATGTTTTAATTAACAAAGGCTGAAACGGAATTCTCCCCTATTTGGGAAATAAGTTAAATTTTCTCCCCCTTTTTGGAGAATTCCCCATAAAACGTTAACCCAATTAATATAATTAAAGAAGAATTAGTAAAGACAATTGATATCCGTATCCCCCCTAAATTACTACCCTTATCCCCTTAAATTACTACCCGTATCCCCCCCTGAATTATAGGCCTATCCCCCTCAATTATAGGCGTATCCCCCCCTAAATTGCAATATTTCCAATTTTCTAGGTATTCAATTCGCAAGGGCTTGATATATTTGACGTTTGTATCGACGACCGGGCAGGGCCATTGGTTTTCGGAGATCAGCTGTCTCTACATTTTAACTCTAGGAGAAAAAAATCAACTGACCCCGAGACAAGCTACCATGCAGAACGAGGCCGGCCATTCGATATCTATATCCCGCGCCAATGGTGCTTAAGAATTGAGATACAAACGGTAGATACTAGTTTGCTAATTGTTGGGCTTGGTCTTGTCTTTATGGCATTCTAGCTCATGGACGAACCACATCCTTGCGGCCAATTATAACGCCGCGGTGCAGATCAACATTGGACGTGTGAATGCGAACGGCATCATTACTGGTGAATCGGAAACTTTTGCTCTCGCTGGATATATCCGCCACCACGGCAAGGGTGTCATGGCATTGACGAAGCTGTCCCGCCAGGCGGACGCGAAGAACTACGCAGACCAAGTCTTTTTCTTAAGTTCGTTCCTGCTAGTTCAGACGCTTGCGCTTACTGTTAGCACGATATACTCAGGATGATGAACTCATGCGTGCTTGCTGGTACTGTTTGTAGTCGGTTGATCTCGGGTCAAGTTCGCCTTTTTTGTCGGTTGTAGTCTCGCTATTTAATATGGACAACGATCTACAAGACGATGCAATTTACCCGTACACACAAACTTCTTCTCTTCATGTAATGTCTAGACTAATACTGCGCAGTAAGCTTAACTTTGTAACACTTTTCCTCATATAGGGATAACTTCGTGACGTAAGGCATAAAAGCTGTTTGGATTAAGATGAGGATTCGCTCCACCTTCTACTGAACTGACACCGTCAACACTAAGAAATAAGCTCTATTTTAACCATTCATTAAAGGAAAAACATTGTGTTAGTCAGTCTGCTTAAACGATAGAGACATGTACTCCCCGTACATGAGGACCACGCTGTGTCATGGTTTCCGAAACCACCTTCATCGTGTCGATGTATCTGTTGATACAAAGCGCCAGACAATTCTGCTGCTTGCCGTCTAGCTTGCCGTTGGGACGAGTAATGCGCTTGTCAAAGCACTTTTCCTGTAGCCTCTGCGTCAACTCCTGCAGTGCCTGATGCTGCACTTCCGAGCGAACCTGTTCACGAGATAATTGGAGATCATTAGGGCTCACACTTATCCACTCAACTGAAACACTTCGGCAATATACATTAGTCCCTCCAGTCACCTACTCGGTTAAAAAGCTCGGCCTTCCTTGAAAGTTTGTTACATCAGATTGTAATGATCAATACGGTCCTGGGGCAAATCCTACAAGATTGTGCGTTTTATCCAGCACAACGACTCAGTCGTGTTTGCTCCTTTGTACGTCTGACAAATCTCTGGAAAAACAACTACCGCGCAGAAGCCAGGCGCTATGCGATACACCAGAAGCCAGGGCCATCGATCCTCTCAATCGATGTTGGATCAAGCCGGTGCGCAGGTGTGGCTGGGTTTCTTCAACGGTGCGCAGCACCACGCTATGATGACCAGGTCCAGTGTGTGGAAAAGCGTGCCCAAAATTTGGCACACTTCTGGTCAAGTTTCGTCAAGGCATTTGGTTTAATTTCGGATTGGTTTAAACAAGGGGGGGCTTTTCAGCCTTTCAGACTCAAGAAGTGTCAAGAACGCAAGTTTTGGTGAGTCACCCGACTTTGGGTATTTTACATATTTTTGTGGGGGTACATTTAGGGACTATAGGGTAGTAGTATTTTGGTTGTGGGTTTGCCTAAAATAGTAGAAGTCTTTTGGTTGCAGGATTTTTCTAAGTAGAAGTCCTTTGGTCTCGGTTCACACCACAGCTAGGGGTCGCCGTTCTTCCCTTTTCGTACACTAGTCGCCTCCGCCCGCCGCGGAGTGTTTGGGGGCATAGGGTCAAATTATCCCCTCTCGCCCATTATACCCGGTCTGGAAGCGCCGCACGCGCACTTTGGCCCACCGGAAGTCCCTCGACGGGAGTACGATTTGGAGATCTCAACACCTCAACTCAAGTACGTTTGGAACGTGCTATTCACTGGATTGGTCTTGGCGTGGAGATATCGTTTGTGGAGTTTCACGAGCGTATTGGGTCTTTACGCGGACATATTGGCTTGTTTTAATATTGGTTGGAAACTAGACCGGTTTTGGTCTTATTTCGTATTGGTCAGGGGCTAGACCGGAACGGTCGGTCTACCCTCTATTATTTCGTATTGGTCAGGTCTTGATCGTTTGGACGATCGACCTATTGGAAGTTATCTCTTGGAAGTGTTTTTGGTCTGTTTGTGTCTGGGGTGAAGAGCTCCGTCCCAGAGATACCTACCCAGATCGGTCTTCTATATTCAAGACCGCTTCGATCCAATCTGCGATCCCGATCCACCGAGTGTGTAACTAGCCCATTCCATCGGGTACACAAGGTGAGATGGACACTAAACAATCGGACCAAGTGGGTTTTGATGACTACCGGTCGTCTGCTTGCAGCGGACGATCGGACCAGATCTCGAGTGGTGGTCCGCGCAGTACCCCCTCCGAAAGTTGGAAGGCTGGGCGCGATGGTGGTAGTCAGGTTATCGATGATAATGTTTTCGATTTCGAACTTGATTTCACCACAATTGCACAATGCAGATAGACTAGAGTTCTTCGTGTCCGGCGGGAACAGCACTTTAGAAGAAGGCACGACCCGCACTACTAAAAATCGACCTTGTCACCGCCACCTTTTAGTACGAGTACATGTACATATTACCTACCTATACATAAAAATGAGCTAGTTTTCAAGACAGCGTGCGTCACGCTGGCGCTGTGCGGTAACGACGAAGTTCGGTTGCTACTACCGAAGCCGCCCCCTGCGGTGAGTAGCGTCAACCTCTTGAAGATCGCACGATTGTTGCAGCGCCCGCTTGAAGAACGCGTGCTTGAATTTTAAGACGGGAATATCCCACGTGGTTATTCTGGTAAACCTATTCATTCACATCACATTCGGGTTCATTTAATTGTTAGTATATTAGGGGGTTTCAAAGTTAGATTCAGAAGATTTTGCAGACGATTTTGCAGAAAATCCAATTGTCCAACTGGAAGCGTTCTGCAAGTGGCTAAATTTGAAGACCCCATTCACCACTCCTGCCGATCGGAAGTAAACAACCAATCAGATAGCGCAATCAGGGCGGCAGACGCGTTTAGTTCTGTAAGTGAAGAGAGTGAACAGAGACTGTTAACAGACATCAGAGTGCTTTTGTAGTGCAAGTTGAGATTTTACTGCTAGGCTAACCTGCGTTAACGACGCAGCAGCCGCGGTCGGCGTTGGTGGTACGTTGTTGGGTTTGAAAGCCATGGGGACGCGTTATTGCGTTTTGCTTTCTGCAAATTCTTATGCAAGCCCGAGGCATTCAGGAAATTCTACTTTCTGCAAATTTTGCAGATCGCTCTGATTGGCCTGATTTTTCTGCAAAATCATCTGCAAAATCTTCTGAATCTAACTTTGAAACCCCCTATTAGGGGGAGTCTGTAACAGGACTGATACTGTTACAGGCTTACACTGTGTTGTGCGAGGAAGCGCGCAATGCAAAAGAGGTAGGATTAGTTGATGACAACTAATCCTATACTAAAAGTGAATATATAAATATTTACTTATGGGTTAGAACGCAAAATTAAGAGTGTTTATTTAATGGGTGGTTAGCGGCTAATAGTATAGTAATTACCTAACTAATATAATAATATCAAGTATTCAGCTAAGTGTACTATTAGTTAACCTGCAAGATTCGGTATTTATACCGAATCGACTTTTCCTTTTATAATCTCTTATTTAAATTTCAGACAACGCGTCTGAATTTAACTGTGATATTCTAACTTAAATATCAATTATGTAATGACACCCCATTACAGAGTCAACATGACGTTTTTGAGGGGGGATAACTGATGGGGGGATTCAGATTTACGGGGGGGGGGGGGGGAAGTTATCGGGTACCCGAGGAGCTGGGTGAAAACGTTATCCCCTTTCCCCCAGTCCAGGTATTCCAAATTCCACCTCCCGGTGATGATGATGTTGTAAACAATGGGGGACAGCACTACTTCGAAAGGGCTAAGCCACTGGGGGACGGGTCACACAGGACACGTGGAGACTGGGGTGCTGGTGGCGGGTAAGCGCTGGTGCAAGGAGTGAGCAAGGGGAGCTGCGGATTCTTGGCGAGTAAAAATTGTGAAATCCCCCACGTCGGCTAGGTGAAATCAGACGGTTTGTCATATGTTGGCAGGGGTGATGGACGGGATCTGATCCGGGTTTATCAGGGGTGATAATTTTTCGGGGTTTTGTCATGTTGACTCCCCCTAATTGTTTGGATTGCTGGGGACAGAGTTCGCACGGACGACATGATTGGACGTAATGGAGATATGCAATGTACGCGATTCCAGTTTTGGGGGGATACGCCTATAATTGAGGGGGATAGGCCTATAATTGAGGGGGGATACGGGTAGTAATTTGGGGGGGGATACGGATATCAATTGCCTTAGTAAATACATCTGTACATATACATATATAAAAGGAAAAAATATATATTAAGCGGTGCGATATGGAGGGATGAAAAATACAAAGTGTGCTACGTTGAAACATAGGTACATTTAGTACAATATATATAATTATGTTCATCGATCCATGTACGCAATGGAACGTCCAAAGAAGCAACAATATCAGCCGCGGTTCAAACCGTCGACTTCGGAGTCCTTTTTTTCCAGCTGAAATATAAGGTATCGGTCGTCGTCTGCTAGAAATGCCTTATACTGCTCGAGAACGCGCTTTTTCCACTCATTGCCCCTACGAGATTTCCTACGAGGTTTCAAAATTTCTCTTCGCACATTTCCTTCGGTTCCCACAAAATTACCCCACAGAACAAATTGCCCTTCTTGCATTCTGGCAGCAGTGTCTCCCGTGTTAACATTCTGCATCGCCTCGTCGATCTTCTTCGCCGCTGTCATGGTTGAACCGCCGCAGCTTTCCAGTAATGATAGATATAAGGGAATGTCACCATCCACCTTGTGTGAATACTCGCTCGTAAGCAAAATCGCGCGAGAAAAGGTGAGCGAGGTTCGCGTAAGTTGTTCCCTCTGTCTCAGCGCTTTCTGATCTCTTTTGGTTGAGGTACCGCATCGTCGTTTCTGTGATTGACGTGATCGATATCCATTTCTTTAAGCATCTGTTTAATATCCGCTGTCTTCAGTGGTCCGCTACCTACCTCAGCTCTCAAGTGCCGTTGAAACGCAAAGGCCTTTGTCCATTGGGACTCCGCAGAGGCAAAGGCTGGATCAACACTCTCAGATAGAGCTGAGGTAACGAGCAAGACCACAAGGGGGAGCTTCATGATGAATGTTGAATGGAATGAGGACTGAAGAGCAAAAGTGAAAGTGGCAACTGCCATTCCAGTCTTTCGGTCTAAATTACAAAACGCGTCGAATGAATTTAGACATGTGCAGAGCAGTTTTCAGCCAATCAGCGCGTATCATTGTTGATCACGGCTAGCGGGGGTAGGTCGGCAATTGACAAGTACATCCATCCAAGGTACAATTTGGTGCAATGTGATTGGCTTCGCTCGTCTAATCTACGACGTGTCAAGACAAGCCAGTCACTTTTGCGACGCATGGATACGCAAGCAGTCTTCAAATAAGACCCAGCGTACACACTCAGTCGCCAGGGAGGCAAACTATCAGTTCGTGCCGCTGGCTAGACAGTAGAACCTGTCTAAACTAATACCGCGGGGACTGCCTCTTTAGTATTAGTTTACGAAGGTTATCGATTTAGGGTGTAATAAATAATGTCTGGGGACGTACTTGGGACCGGCAATATATATTTGTTTTACGGGGGCTATTTGTTTATACAGTATCTGTTTAGACAGGTGCTCCGGAATAACAGCCCGCCTGGGTTTTCTTTCAGGGTTGTATGCAAATCCTGGAGCCGCGCGCAGCGACGGTACTGGATCTTTCAGGCCGACTCGACGCGCGTGTACGTCGAAGTGCCGAGCGACGAACAAGCACAAGAAGAAGCACAAAGCAGCGGCGCGTGGTCGTCGTCCACGTGGTGGGTCTATGCGTCCAAGAATGAAGTGGACGTGGTCGTCCACGTGGTAGGTCTATGCGTCCAAGAATGAAGTGGACGTGCTCGTCCAAGCGCTGGACGACCGGAGTCCACGGGAAATGCACTTACGCGCGGCGTTGCTGGATGCTTTGCACGACGACTGGCTCGACGCCATGCCCGTGGCGAAACCCGGTCTCTGTGCTCTCGGATCTCTTGAATGCCTCGAGTCGGCCGCACGTCGAGATGGATGTGCACGCGTGGCGCAAAGACGTGCATCCCGAGCGCACGGGCGCGGACGGTGGTGTCGTCGTGCCCAGTCTCGACGCCTTGCGCCGTGCGCTCGTCCACGGCTACGACTGGATTGCCACGTGTGTACGGACACTGGGGTCGTCGTGGCCCACGCTCGTACGCTGTTGCTCGAGCTCGAGAAGCAAGTGATGGCCGCACCGACCAAGTTGCTCGCACGGTCGTGCAAAGTGGACAACGTGGACGAGAAAGTGGACGACGAGAGCGGGGACGTGGACGACGAAAGCGGGGACGAAGTGGACGACGAGGAGGACGAAGTGGACGAGGATGATCCGCTCGTGCGCTCGCGCTTCTGGCCGTCGCGTGCGTGTCGCAAGCGCTGGATCGAGTGCGTCACGCGTGCCGAGCGCGTCGTGGACGTCGCGACCGCGTTGGCGGCGTTCATGCATCGTCTCGAGGTCGTGGGCTTCTTGACGCCAGGAGAGGAAGCAGCTGCCGCAGCCGCTGGTGGACGCAAGCCAACAACGACGACCACACGCATCAAGAGCGAACGGCTCAAGCTCAAGAAGGAGCGGGCCAAGAAGCCGCCGACGCAGCCGCCGCTGTCGTCGCTGGTCCTGGACGCCTGGGACGAAGCCTGTTACGTGTGCCACGAAGGCGGCCAAGTCTTGTGCTGCGACGGCTGTCGCCACGTGTTTCATGTAGCGTGCCGCGGCTGGCGTCGCGTCCCGCGTGGCAAGAGTTTCTGTCACGCGTGTCCGGACGAACGCGACAACGAGGGACGACGACGCAAGAAGAGCGGACGGCGGGCATCCAGTATCGTGGACGACGACGAGCCGGAGCGTCCGTAGCGGACGGACGGAGTGGATCCACCCCCCGCGTCTGACGATCCGTGGGACGTTGATTGCAGTGTCTGTGGCTTGAAGCGGATTCATGGGATCCGATGCGAGCGAGGTAGACAAGAACAACACATGCAAACGAAAGGGCCACCCACACACTGCTACGGGGTCGTGAGATTGTCATTTGCTGTCAAGACACACGATCCGAGCTGATAAAAAATGGTGGATTGAGGTATACAAAAACACGGATAGAAACCCTTAGAAGCAAGCGTCCATACACTTGGGTAGCGGTAACTCCATGTAAAAGTTAAACAAAAGCACCGTTTCGGTGGGTATAAGAGCAAAGTTGTGATAGGGGACCCTAAAGGATCCCCTAAGTACCGATAGGGCCGAGACGGTCACACATACGCACTCCTGAGTGTCGAGAACATTCCTAAGTGTTGACGACACTGAAGAACCTTGTACAAGGCAATTGCGTTCCAATTGCGTTCGTGATGAGCAGCGGAACGAGCTCCAAATGGATCGTCCACTTCCTGCCTTGCTGAGCACAACTGCTAGAGCTCAACGCATGGACTCGTATGGACGTAGCTGGCGTGAATGAAGACATGCGGTTGCACGACTGGCCAATGAGTACAATGCAATATCCAGGCTGCCGTGTAGGCAAATGCATATGGAACGCTTGTGTGATATATGATTCGGGCTGATGAGCAGATGTGGTGTCAGGTAACATGCAATCCCGTAAAGTCCAGTGTGCTGCTAACCATAAAAGTCCAGAGTGCTAACCATTACACCATAAGAGCGCTTAACTCGGCGCAAGCACATTAACATTGGACCTGCTCATGTGCCATTGAAGTCTCCCTCCCCCTATTCTGCGCATCGAACGGATTCTTTTACCTCGGAAGCGTCACGATCTCTCCAGTTGATGTGCTCCTAAGCGATTATGATTATATGAATGCGGTAATGTTGCCTGGTTCGATCGAGCAAATTGCTAACCAAGGCTCTTGAGGGAACTACACTTTTATTAACCGGTACAACCAAGCAACAACGGAGAACGTTCGACTCTCATCCCATTGTCTCGGGCATTCGACAAGGACGCTCTTGAGCACCTCTGCTGTTCCTTCTAGCCATTGAACCATTGGGTATTGCATGCAGAACAAAACCAGTTCATCTGGTTCAGTGGGAACAAAAACAGATGGTTGAGAACCAAGCACTCGAGGACGCGATCAGGTTCCAAGGTTTGCAGTCTGTTAAGTGCAAATGCATTTATTTCGATACGGAGTCTCGTAATATGGGATACCGGGACGACCCCAATAAGATCTTTAGGAATGGCGGGACTTGTAACAGGGTTAAATTTGGTTACGTTGGTGTACGTAAGTACACAACGGTTGAGGTCAAGTATTGACCGGTCCGTAAGGTTTGGACCTATTGGTTGTTTTAACCAATCAGGGCGAGAGCCCTTAGTGAAGGCGTGGAGCCTGCCACGTGTTGGTACACAGGTGGTGTCCATTACATTTTGGCTAGGTACGAATTGAGTAAGTTCTACTTAGTATTACATATAGTTTACATTAGTTTATTAATTTAGGCTAATTACATATTAAATATAAATCAGTTTACAAAATACTCTAAAACTGCTAGGCGCACGACCCAGACCGATCGCGCTCGCAGTGAGTGTTCAAGCCAAAGGGAGTACCTCCCTTAGCTTTTCTTTTCCTAAAGCAAGCCTTGTTACAAGGCGTTAGTGTTCGCTAACAAGTAAACTCAGGGAATCTTGGCCCCGAGTGAGAAAGCAATTTCTCACTAAGCCCTTATATAAGGGCGTATCGGCTAAGTAGCGGCGTATCCGCTTTAGGAAAGTCTTCCTCTGTGCGCTAGCCGCACCGTGCGTGTACGCACCTTCTACATCACCTTTAAGGTTGGTGGCGTAGTACTATTGAATACCAAGAATTTACCACTCAAGACAGTTTATTTTCACACTAAGTTAAAAAAGGCAAAGCTCGCAGCAAAAAAAGTGGGGCCGTTTGAAGTGATCAAGTTGATCAACCCAAATGTAGCTAAGCTGAATCTACCGCGAAATATGAAGGGGTTACACTCATCGTTCAACGTCGACCTACTCTCGCCATAGAAACTAAATTTTTTTCTGAGTTCGATGGGCGACCGATTCTGAAAGCATCTCCAGTAATCCTAGAGTCGAATACGGTAGACTAAATGCACATCGTGAAAATTTGTTTCGTCGTCGTTAGCTCAGCCGCCAAATCAAACGACTAGTGAAATGACATGGACTCCCAGAGTTTGATAGTACTTGGGAGCGCGAGAAAGATATCCGCCACGTTTCGCATTGGCAGCAACTAGTTAAGGAATTTCGAGATAGCCAACGCGAAGTCAAGTCAGGGGGGATGTCATGTCGTAGGGTACGTGATTCTGGTATATTACCTACCTAGTAGGTTAGTATATATATATATATATAGGGTTAGCCTGCGGTCACCCCCCCCTTTTGCTCCGGTCACCCCCCCCCCTCCTTTTTATGTGAGGTGTGTGTAGGCTCTCCCTATAGACATTCTCTCTACCAAAAGCAAAGATAAGAAGCGCGTAGTCATCGCCATTGGAGAATTTGTACGTTTCTTTTTTGCTTTAAGTCGTTTTACCATAGCTTCTAACAACTTTAGGGTGTGTTAGGAGCTGGATCCGAGGTGCTGAAACTGACATCTACAAGAAACGCTTACCTGGATCTATACAGCGATTTCGTTAGAATGCACCAGGGAGAGCTGACAGCAGTATTCGACCCGGAGCTAAGCGATGAAGTGCGCTCCAAGATGTTTAACTCCCTCGACGTAGGGATCACAATGGTGAGGACTTCAGCTTCTCCTGTTTCCCACTGTTTGTACACTAACGTGAACCTTAAAAAATGAACGTGTATAAATAATCGTGGGCAATTCCAGATGAGCGTGCGTTGCAAATTTTTAAGCACTATGGACCGGTCGGCTGCTAGTACATACTTCAAAGTTGTCATTACTGATTTGTTTCGTGGTAGATTGTGGAGATGGGTGCTGGCAGCGCCTACTGGGCACGATTGCTGCGGCTTCGTGGAGCTGATGTCATTGCATACTATGTACATACCGCTGACGATAATGAAGAGGAGAAAGAGATTAGGAAGAAAGATATGGTCAATATCAGAAGTGCTGCTACCAAGAGCGAAAAGAGAAATGTTGGTGCAGAAGAAATGCAAGAAATTGTAGACGAAGAATTTAATGATGAAGGAGAAGAAGAAGAAGGGACTGAGGAGAAAACGGGGAGGAGGTAGTAAAAATTTACTGGACGAAAGTGGTGAAAGGGACGCCAAAGGTGCGTGACGGCAATGGATCTTGAAATAGATAAACTCCAACTGTATTTATGGTCCGATGAGCTTAGACTCGAGTAAACATGCGGACCGCACGTTGTTTCTGTGCTATCCTGATGATTTTGAGGACATCCATGAGTCCATGGCGATGGCAAGTCCTTGCAATTATGGAGGCGATACTGTAATCCACGTCGGCGAGTTAGTTGGTCACATCATTTGTATGCCAAGCCCATGGTGCGCTCACGCTTTCGACGTGTGGTCGGTATCTTACATGTTTCTAACATACCTTTGTACTTTTTTTTAGGGGTAGAACGTCTTCCGACTAGTTCCATGTTCACCTGGCTACTGTGTACCACAAAATGTTGCAGGTAATCCTGCCGTCATGGCACTCTAGCGTTGATACGCTCACAGTGTGGAAGAGCACGAAATCATCTATTGTGGACGGCGCAATGTACGCGTTTTTTCCACAGAATGAGCGCATTGACCTCCTTGCTGCTTGTCCCGCCACTCGTCCCTTGCTGCTTCTAGGCGACAGCGACATTGCTGCAAGAGCGGCCTCGATGTCGAAAAGAAAACGCAGATACAAAAAGATAAACGTAACTGAGTAATCTTCCGCGTTAATATAACTGCAATATATGCAAAATATGCTAATACATTTCAGTGACCACGACAAAAAACTTGCATTGCACATGGTAAAGTAAGTTTAGCAATTTAGCTGTAACGGTAAATAATAAGTTACAGATATCGCCCCTCGCAGCGAACTAACGCATGCGACTTGTCCGCTGCCTCACTTGCTGCCGTTTATCCCGTCCCTATATTTTGAAGGCCAAAACTTATCCATATTGCCGCATTTGGAGGGGTGTGTGACCGGAGCAAAGGGTGTGTGTGACCGCAGGCTGACCCTATATATATCCATATCAAAGAGGCCATGACGTTATAGGGAGTACGCCATGGTCGTGACGTCGTAATCTGACGTCATAGTTGGTGTACGCCATGGTCGTGACGTCATAATCTGACGTCATAGTTGGAGTACGCCACTATAGCACCTTCTAGAAGGATAGACTTAGGAGTAGCCCATATAGCGAACTAAGGACCTCACTCTCACTTTTTAAGGTACCTCGTGCCTCACAGTCATGCCGCCCAGTAGTGATGTCAGTACAGCGGGGAAAAATAGTGGGTGGAAGCACAAAAAGTCTTTACATTATACCTCTTTATTGTGATACATTTCATCGCAAACGTTCATCTGTATCTGATCTCTTACGCTTGCGAGGTACCCTAGTCAGATGAATAGCTATTCCAGCTTTGGTTTCGAATTCCAACTTAGCAAAAAAGATTCGTGTCTATCGAGCACGCTCTGTTTCCACGCATCATCACTCGTCGACTCAGCAAGGTTACCAAAGAGCTTTTTTATGGCTCCATCTCTTGTTTGATCAACTTGACTCCAAATGAAGAATTGCCCATCTTCGATGATAGTGGCAAACCTTTTTTCCCGCTCGTTAGTCATCATCGAGTCGATTCTCTTTGCCGCTTCCGTGATTGGATGTTCACCACCAACCAACTTCAATTAGGTTAGGTACGCGGTAATGTGGCCATCAATCGATGCAGGGAATGGTATTTCATCAATCTTATGCAGAAAAAGTGAATGAAAGACAGCATTATCGACGTCTTTCTCCCCCCTGATGGAATCAGATTTTGCCGTCAGTTTTCTTATCTGCGCGACAGTCTTTCGCAAATTTTTCCACGTCTGCAGCAGGAAATCCCAGTAATGTTGATACGATCTCCTTAAAGAAGCTTGCTATCTCTGCCTCTGAAGAAAGCATACGGTCTTCTTTTTCTTTCCCATCTGTTTGGACAGCTCTCAAATGGTTATGGACGACTTCAGTCTCAACTGCACTTAGTACTTTGGCAGGACCAGTACAGTAGAACCTGTCAGATTTAATACTGTCAAAACTAATAACCTTTTATAATTAATAAAAAAACGTCGGTCTCGACTTGGGCCAAGCCAAAAAGCTAATAACTAATAATTAATAGGTTTCGGTCAGTCCCGACCAGTATAAGATTAATAATTCCATATATTTTTTCTGTGACTTATACTGAAAGTACTGTGTTATGCTAGTTTTTGGAAGTTTTTTCTGGTGAATACTAAACGAATGATCCTTCATCATCTGAAGCGTGGAAGGAAATGATGCTGAAGTAGAATCTGCTTGTTGCATCGAGTAAATCTCCAGCTTTACCAACATCTGATTTGCCTCGGCGTCGGAGATCGTTGGAGGTTCTTCACTGTCATCCACGCCTTCTGGATCTTCTGGAACTCCAAAGTTTTCGTAGGTGTTGAGAATCTCCGCAACAAACTCTTCTTCATCCGGAACATAACTGACTTCCTGCTCGGCGGGATAATTGAGCAGGTTGCGGATGTCCATCGGATTGCTGTACCGAAGCCGGCGTATTTGCTTCTCTAATTCCTGGATGACTTCCTGCGGAGGCTCAACTTCAGATGCAGCAACAGTTTCACTGGAAGACTCAGAACGAATTGAGCAATGTCTGAAGCAGTTTTGAATCGTCTGCGGCTTCATCGTTCTTCCATGCTGCCACGGCCATGCTAATCCCATCCAGAACGTTGATTTTTTCATGATTGGCAACACTGTCCTCAATCCGCTCCAAAAACATCCAGTTGAACCGCCGACGATAATAGGCCTTGAAGTTGCGAATGATGCCAGCATCACAAGGTTGAATCTTCGATGTGGTGTTCGGCGGCAGGTAGACAACTTTTGTGTTGACCAAGGTGACCTGCGCCGGAAGGTTCTTGATGGGGATGTGAGCTCTGCAGTTGTCGAGCAGCAGCAGAACTTTGCGTCCATGCATTCTTTTGTCGAAATCCGTCAGCCAAATTTTGAAAACATTCTGCGTCAGCCATGCTTTTGCGTTTGCATGTTATTTGCAGCCGAATGAGTCTCGATTGACATTTTTAAAGCATCGAGGGTTCATTGACTTGCCAATCACCAACAGCGGCAACTTTTCAGAACCATCCCCGTTGCTGCAGACAGCAATCGTGATGTGTTCCTTGTTTTGCTTCCGCCCTTCCAGTTGTTGTGTTGCAAGCAAGTTGTCGGCTGCATTCGATAAAAAAGGCCAGTTTCATCCATGTTGTAAATGTCTTTTCATTCATATTGGTCAAGACATTGGCGAAGTTCGGGCAGGCTCTCAGCAAGAAGCGTCATGTTGACGGAGCCGATTTCTCCAAAGCGGCGGTATAATTGAATTCCATGACTTTTTTTTTAATACTCCAGCCAACCATTTGAGAACTCGTACGTTGGCGACGCATTGGGATAAAGCCGCCGTAAAAAAATGGCGGCTTTCTCACGAATGAGGTCTTCTGAGATATTGATTTGTGCCTCGTAGAGTTTGACCCACTGGATCAGGGCCTCTTCGACAAGAGGATAAGTGACGGTGCGGTGCGTCTTGATGCTGACATTGGTGTTTTCAACATCAATGCGAAGCAGAGCATCTGACTGCTTCAGCGTGTTTGAGATCGTGCCTTGGCTAACTAAGATGTTGTGGGTTTCTTCTAGCCACTTTACCAGCTGACTGTGTGTGAGCTTGGGGTTTGTGCGCTTGTGTTGACAAAGAGCGATGGGATGGCATCGGTCATTGTCTTACGAGGTGGTTTGTTGACTCTAGGAGGCATTGTAATGGCTGGATGAGGGGGAGTGAATGGAGTGAGGAAAAAAGAAAAAACCAGGAGAGAAGTGCCCATTTTATATGCAAAAATCAGGGCAAAATTTCGCTTTTTTGGCCCTTAGTAAATAGATGACATCAGCAGTTTACTACCTATTGCATGATGTCAGCAAAAAACCATACCTGTCAGATGTAATAACCTGTTAGAATTAATAACTTAGGGGTGGTCCCGACGCTATTAAATTTGACAGGCTCTACTGTACTTGCAAGCAGTGCGAACGAGATGGGAATGTAGATTCTCATGGTCGGAGTGCAAACGCGAAAGCGAGTCGGACCGCTGTTTAGAGATAGCCGACTCCGTTAACGACTTGCGTGGTAGCGAGGAAGGATAAAGAGTGCCACTTCTTCTGAAAAAAAACTTGTGGGAGGAAAACCTGTAGTTAAACCAATGAACTACAGTACCACGTTTGTTAGCCGTAATACCTTAGCTTAAGATGAATTTTCATGTTTTTTAAACCCTATCCAAAGGCATCAATGCAACTGCTAACAATGATTAGTCCATGTTTCTTGCGCACGCACGATAGACATCCTTGAACTGGCGTTCTTCCCTCTCATTTCAGATAGGTAAGATGGGATCCAGAATCCATGCATTCTTTTCTGGGTAACTACGACAAAAAGAAAGAGGAGAAGCATCTGTTGGCGTGTGCACTGTCGATGTAAGGTCCACTGTACCGGCATACACTGTGTCTGGGTTGTCGGTGACTTTGTTCTTTTACATTGCCCATCCACCTATGTTGGTTATCACCACGAATTCAACAAAGTCGACTAAGCGTTTCTTCTCTCGTAACCGTGAAGCCGTCAAGGCACGACCAAAACGGGAGAGAAGCAGAGAAGAGCAAAGGGCAAAACGTAAAGCTTCAGGACGGTATCGTGGCGCTTGTTTTGGACTCATACAATGATGACAGGCAGTCAACCCAATGGAATCATTTTTATCTCGGACTGAGTCCGTCTGATCATTGAACTTGCTGCATCCTGTACAAAGAACATTCTGTAAATTCATAAATATATATTGTATGCAAGACGTCACGATAGGACAATGGCGGAGAGAGAACGGAGATGGATGGTAGCTAAGCTCAGAGTGCTGCAATGAATATGTTAATATGGAGATGGACAGGAAAATAATGAAAAAATAGAAGGTTAAAGATGATGACGATGAGCGAAGCTCACTGTGCTGCAAACAATCAAGATGTTAATATCGAGATGGACAGGAAAATCATGAAAAATTAGAAGGTTGTAGATGATGACGATGAGCGAACTATTGAAAAAAAGGAGGGTACCGACGTGCCTTGATAACTACCGACCAAGAGGGTTTGATATAGCGATGAGAACGTAATGATAATCTGGCCGCTGGTCTGAGCGAGCCACTGATGTGACCGTCGGTAGCTCATGGTTCCCAAATTTTGCTGGCAGTTGCGTGATAGGAGATTTACGACAGTAGAAAGGCATTATCAGAAGCTTGACCGTCGTCCTGGCGTCAAGATTAAGTTTAAATGACTATTTAATAGACTAGACAAGAAAAGAGATCAACTTTGAAGATGTGGCGCGGCACATGTTAGAGATTTGTCTGTATGAACCACGCAAGATCCGTACACTTGTAGAGGGTTCTGGCTTGGCGCCACACCAAGGTATAAACGTGAGTATCGGATCATGATAGGGGTAGTGCTATCGGAAGCTGGAGGAGGACAAGTGCCTTGTTTTGCGTCATGCATTGCTCAATTGTGGAGGATCATATGGTGAAGCCGCTGATGTTGGAAAGTTTGCGCCTTGGATATAGTGTTACAGATAGCATTATGTCGCATATGAGCTATTTCCATCTAAATTACTACAGTATCATAAGGTAACAGTGTAGTCCGGCGGGACTTTAAAGGGTTCTTCCGGCACCGACTTAACCACTTTCCATCTGGTCGCTTGTTTGTCAGGCTAGACGTAGCTATAGTGTACCGTTGTTTATTAGCAGGGAGCCATTCGTGCTCAAACTGAGCAGCTGCCTCTTGTGATCATGAGATCTCTTGCGACCGTGACACAGTAGCCCCGGGCGATTGATTGGTCCCTACTGTTAGAGCCGGTAGAAGGGCAAGATCTAGATGTTTGCCGAATCCCAGAGGTTACGAGTTTATTAGGAGAGGATATCGAACAAAAGTGGTTGTAAGACGAATGTGCAAACGCGTGCAGACTTGTTCTGCAAAAGGCTCATTTTGAAACTTGCTCACTACACCAAAAATCCCCAACATTCCACTAATTTCAACATGGTCTCGACTCGATTTGGTCTCCTTGTAATCGCTTTTGCTCTCGTCCAGGGAGCTAGTGACGTTGCCGCGCACATGTCGGTCAACAAACGTGAAACGGCGGAACTTAATGTGGCTGAATTCAACCATGTCGACCGCGTGCTTCTTCAGCAGAACCTTCGTAAGACCAGCGACGACGCCGAGGGAAAAGTGCATACTGTCGAGTCTTCTTCGAGGGAAGAACGAGCTCCGAGTCCTTTCGCTAAATACTTGGACTCGCTTAAAAAAACGGCCAGTTCAACGGTCAAAAAAACAGCTATCATGATTAACGGCATTGGAGGTAGACCGTTGGGTAGTTCTAAGAAATCGACCTAATAGAGTTATCGCCGTTTTCATCACCGCATTTTGTTTGTTGAGTATCTCGTTTACTTATAGATGATATAGACAATCTATGTAAACAAGCTACACTAATCTTCGGCATTTGAAGTCGATGGCGTTCCTTCCAATGTCGTCGCTCGTATCTCTTCACTAGAAACTTGGAGCTCAATCTCTTTTAAACAGTAGAAACTGTGTGGCTAGTATATATGTAATTTGCCCCTGCTAGAAGTTGCTCCCATCCTTACTGTCACGTGTACTTTCCTCGAGCGATAGCACTGTATCGTGCTATGTCATATTACACTGAGTTGCTACTGCGCCGTAATACCTACTGCCGAGGCTGCATAATATTGTCTAGAGAGACTGACTAATCTCGTCCACTCCTTAAGACTCATTTTTCTAGGTCCTGATTTGGTGTTTTAGCCACTTGTTCGTCGGCGATGTCTTCTGTCATGTTATAATTATCCAGTTTAAGATGCCAAAGTGTTAAAATTAAACATAATACCGGTTCTTACTAAAGTATCTATCTACTTCTATACCGTACTTAACAAAAAAACACCTGGCCTATTTTTCAAAGGTGATTAGGTTAATACTAAAGGTGGCAAAATATGAGCCAAAATTGTGATTATTTTGTTAACTTTTTGGATCGCCTTTTCAAAATTCATTTAAGCCCGTATAATACAAACGAAGTGTCGAAAACAAGTATTTGAAGAGTTTATTACAAGAAAATCGCGGATCAGTCAAATTCTAAACATTTTTGGATTTCCAACAACGACCAAATATTCCATAAATGCGGCCAGATTGTCAGATCGATGATCTTGGCCATAAGTACTGAAGGCTTGAGATATTCGTGACAATGAGGACAGATTCTCATCAACTTCCTCGAATGCCTCTTCCAGCCACTGAATTACGTCTCTGCGGTCGACTTTGTACTTCCCTCCTGGACCTGGATCGGATCGAATTATCCACGAGACATATCGCTATTTGAATGCCTGTTTGATTGGCTTATTGGCTATCAAGTTGCAGATTTGAATCAGACTTGTGCAACCAGGAGGAATTGCTCCCAAGACAATATTTAACGCAGCCGATTTTTCCATAACATTTTCACAGAAATGGCTCGATGCCGCATCCCAGACCAAAACTAAATTGGCATCGGGATAACACGATCGTAACCAGTCCAGATAAAGGCAGCACCCCCCCTTTATCCATCCAATGTTTTGAATGGAAAATGATCTGGCTCGTTCCATCTCAATTAGCGAAACGTCTGGATAACGTACCATTAGGTTGACCGGTCACTATAATGTAAGGCGACATCAAACGTGATTAAAATATTTCACACGCCACCGTGACGGTACAGCCCTTCTTTTCCTCACTTCTATTGGATCCGACGCGATGGACGTTCACTGGGGAAATCAAATGCGATTCTTTTGGATAAAATTGAAGAAACATCTAATCTGCGTTCACCAAACGCGTCAAACCAGCTGATGACATATTTTTCCGAATTAGTGCAGTTGATTCTTGACAAACTTGAAGCCAATTGATGGGGACAGTCTGTGATTTGGACTCTTTACGGATTGTGAAATGGTGTCTCAGAAGTACTCTAGTGAGCCGCTGCGAAAACGCTGGGGTAATGTTGCCTGAATGAATGCCCATTTTGAGCTCCCATTCAGTAAAATCGACTTCCGAATCGTGTGCAAACTTGGCAATCAGTAGATTATAAGCTGAGGATTTGCAGACGGTATTTCCGGTCTGTAACAGGACTGATCCTGTTACAGGCTTACACTGTAATTGCGATGAAGCGCGCAATACAATTAGGGCAGGATTAGTTGATAACAACTAATCCTATACTAGAAGTAAATATAAATATTTACTTAGGCCTAAGAACGCAAAATTAAGAGTGTTTATTTAATGGGTGGTTTAGAAGCTAATAGTATAGTAACTAACTAATTAATATACTAATATCAAATAATCAACTAACTGTACTATTAGTTAACCTGCAAGATTCGGTATTTATACCGAATCGACTTTTCCTTCGTAGATTATAATAACTTATAATCTCTTATTTAAATTTCAGACAACGCGTCTGAAATTAAACTGTGGTATTCTTACTTGAATATCAATTATGTAATGGCACCCCATTACACGGTCTCCAACCCTCAATAACGTGTTCGATTATAAATTCTTCTTGTTCTTGGTATTTCACTTTTCTCCCAGACCCTGCAGTCTTGGAAGTATGGCGAAGATAAACGATATTATCGTGATATGTACTCATCTTCCTGTTTAATTGGCGGTTACCGTTCGAGGACGATGAGACATATGTTTTTCCAGATGTGCTGACGCTGAGCTTTGGGTCAATCTCGACTTTACTTGACGGTTCAACGCCATCACAAGCCTCTCTGTACGAAGATGGTATCGACGGTAGAATATCCTAGACTTTAAACGACTCCACATAGTGGAACCATTTTTCGAAGTAGACCCTTTTCCATATCCAATTGTTGAACGTATTGATGTTAATACCGAACAACGAGCAAGTTGGTTCGGCATCCGCCTTGCCGAGAGATTTATGGAGATAAAAGAATATAGCTTTAGACTATAGCTTTAGACTTCTTCTCCCATGTTATGGTCCGGTACAGCTTTGATGTCTTTTTCCCCAATAATCCTTTAGATTTAGCTGATTCTACTAATTCTTTCATCAATCGGCGATGCAACTGCCGTTGACGGGCCTCGATGACGATTTCGCTGGGTATTTTGGTGACACCAGTTCGCGTATCGTTTGTGATGACAGGCTGCAGGGTCTGCAGATGCAACTCAGGGAACATTTCGCGACGAACTAGGCGAGCTAGGTTGTCGGAATTGTCTCTCCTACGCTTTCGCTGCTCTTGGGCGTCGATCCAGCGCTGATTCACGGGATTGGAAAGGAGGAATCTCTTCATCGCGATATAGAGGAATGCGGACTCCGAGGTAATTGTTTTTTGCGAACTCAGCCGAACTAGTTGGTGTTTTTTTTGTTAATGAACAATCACCTTAATATTAAAAGGTGATCAGAAATCCCGAAATTGTGATTTTTTGTGTGGCTTTTATTTTGTTAAGTACGGTAGTCGACATGTGATTTGTCAGTAGCACTATCATAACGTTCCTATTACTATGTGGAAAGTACAGAAGGAGGCTAGGTAACGCAGTTGCTTTCTAGTTCCCTAACCACGAATGAATCCTTACTGCAACTACCTCTCTCGCTCAGATAATTTGTCACCACTAACACCTCATCTAATAATCTATATCAAAGAAAGTATAGAGCATCATAAGTGATCCGGGAGTATGCAACACCATATCGGCGGAACAGTTGATGGACCTCGTGCGAGCCTTTAAGTTCACTTTTTTTTGACGCTCCTCTGCACGATTTGTGTGTATGCCGACTTGGTGCGACGTGAGTTATCCAAATGGTTCGTATTTTGTAGTGACATAATTACAGCTCCTTGATCACATAACGAGATAACATTAAATGTAATGCTGTACTCCAAACGATCCCTCCAGGTGTCACCATCAGGTTCTATAGAAGATCCACCGTCATGTTTCGGCGTTCGTATCGCATACGCTACGGCGCGAGCGTCGTAAAATAGAAAACATGAGGATAAATGACAACAAAGGTTATACTTCGCTCGTGTAATCGCGAACGAAGTGAGCACACATGTTTTGTGAAGGGCCGTTCACAACGTCGTTTTTGACGTGACTTCCGGCGTCCTAACGCTAAATTCCTGATTGGCTGAATTCTGCGCAGTACCGCGGGCTCAATTCAGCCAATCAGGACCGCTGGCTCAGTCACTGACATCCGATCAGGGTATACTGACCCCCGATTTCCGTAAACTGCCCCCCCCCCCGTGCATAGCCATGAAATTTTGTAGCAAATTCAACACAGTTTTTTTAACCGTTTTAATAAAGGGTCGCCTTACCGGCACATCCCTCCACGCTACCGGCACACCCCATGTCACTTTCGACCAATAGAATTCGAGAATTTTTGTTGCTGTCGTCTTAGAAACTGTGGACGCAGACGACTTACGTTTTCGAGTCGCTGTCTCTGGCAGAGAGAGAGAGGAGTGGGTACGAGCGTTGAAACATTGTATTTCTGGTGAGGATGAACTGGCCCTATGTCGTTGTAGCCTAAAGTCAGCGACGCTGGCTTCGATTTGTATGTTCGACAAGATCTCCAACGTCTGCACCATCTCTACACACACCTTCATAGTATATCGACCCCGTCACCACTGCAGGTACAAAAGGATGAGATGCATTGGCAGTGCTAGAACAAAAGTCATTCATTTTTCTTTTTTTTGGTTATAGAATACCTGGAGACGATCGAATCTGGATTTGGCGCATGTAACAAAAACGATAAGATGGAAGGCATTCTTGAACCCTTGGAGGTAAAGACGATTTCATTTCGGGGTTTGTCGCTTCAATTCTAAGCCTGTTTGTTTTCTATGTTGACGGCATGAAGAAACTGAAAACGAAGTGGTCTCAGGATACCCTTGCTACGCTGAAAAAGATGTCGCCACTGAGCTTAAAAGTGACTTTGGAGCAAATGTGCCAAGGAGCTGTAAAGACATATGCTGAATGCTCTCAAATGGAATACCGGATGGATACGCGCATCATGGAGAATCCTGACTTTTTCGAGGGCGTCCGTGTTGTGGTTGTGGATAATGATCGTAACCCGAAGTGGGCCAAGCGCGATATCACCAAGGTTACGGCGGAGGAGGTGGGAAAATTCTTTGAGCCATTGGACGAGGATCAGGAGCTGATACTGTATCCGTCCGTGACGGTATCAACACATAAGAAGGAATAGACTTTTCGCTCTGAACATCCTTCAATTTTCAAAGCGCATCGTCGCTCGTTGACTTGAACGACGAGTGAATAGATCCACCAGCATATTTTCCCCTGGTCACCTTGATTTATTCAGCGTATCTAAGCGTTCTCAGGCATGGTTATACTTAAGCGTCTATTTGCCAAAGGCGCTCTACCTGGATCGCATGAACTCTTGTTTCTTGTGCTCTTCACAATGAAGAGAAACTGGCTCACCTAAGCCATTTTGACGACGCCCTTAGTGCGACTATTGCTTAGAAGCAATCGCGGCTTGTGGTTGCAAGGTAATACGAATTCTGGAGCTGCCGTGGAAACGAAACACCGAGTTATGGATCTGCACAAGGAGAAGCAACCAACCCAGCGCCAATTGAGATGCTCTCGATGGGCACACCGCTGCGGCGCATACGTAGCACCATAGGGAACTGAAGGCCCCACTGTTTCGCATTGAGGTACAGCATGTTGATTGCAATACCAAGACCAGGCTTGATCTTGGATACCAGCTCATTTACCGTGTTTTCGAAGATATTCCCGGCGAGACAAACCACCAGCAGCAAGCTCGCCGTGGAATCCAGCGTTTAGAATGGCCGCAACCAGATCAATTCCTTTCAGACTAGTTGTTGGTGTTATACCAGCGACCATAACTGGCGGCTTATTGAGCACGCACGTAAACCTATTAGAAAGCTTGCCGGACATGATTACTTGCGGACCAAACTTTTTCTCCCACGCCGAATCGATTGGGCTGAACGCCGGTATAGCGTCAATAAACTGCTCCAAAAACACAAGAGGCGCAGTTTTGATCGACGAGCTCATAGTCATGTGCTTGGGTGTCGCGATAACCACTGGAATACCCAAACTTTCTGCCATGTTGTTACTCAGCTAGGTCACGCCGAGCTCTGGTCCAAAATCTAAAATGTGGGTCGCATTTGAGTGATTTTTCGCAATCATTGCCCACGTTGCGGTCCAATCGACTAGTTTTAAAAGCTGCAGGTTGATTAGCTCTTCGATTATGTTATCCAGCGTCTGCAAATTAACGACCTCTGCATCCGAAGCGTACACAGGAACTTGCAACTGGCTACCTTTGATCACGCACTTAATGCGCTGTACGTCCTGCACTACCTTTGTCCTTGCGTCAGCTAGTAGTGGTGAACGAAAGGGAGCCGAGAGCGGCAAAAGAACGAGAGTGAGGCGGTGGGATTCCGTTGTGAAAATGGAATCCGGGTCTGGTTGGCTTCGGGCTTAGCCAACGATTCCTCGGTCGCCTGTTTTAGTAGCATTAACGACGCGGGGAAGCCCGTCACGTTTACCAAATCGAACGCGTTGATAAGAGAAAGATGCAGGTCGGGCATTTGGTACGATGCTTTGCAGCTTCCATGGTCTTGAGCACATGGTCTTTCTTGAGTCCCCGCACGGCGAACATGGGGCTCGCATTGTGAATCTTTTTGCCATCCTGCTTGTACTGCGTAAGAAACTCTTGATACGTCTCCTGCACTCGTAGTCCCTGCCAAAACATGTAGCGCAAGACGGAGACACTGAGCTCAGTAAATTCCTGAGCAGTCTTTGCCGCCGAGAAAATCACGGCGCTGACGACACCTTGGCTGTGACCCACTGTCGCGACAGAGTGCTTGATGACGCTTTCATGGGTCACGCGTCCAAGTGGATCGCAAGCGTTGGGATCCGTAGAATCGGGTGGTTTATCACCAGTAGCTTCGACTGGAAGCTCTTGTCACTCTCCTGCACAATCATCACGCGGCCTGCGAGACCTAAATCACGATCAAACCACGTGTGGAACAGGCCGCCACCGTACGTCTCGACGCCCACCTGCAACCAGCCCATGCGACTCGATATTCGATACAGGTTTGACCTTAAGACATGGGCTGTCCGTGTGTGCGTGCACCAATGACGTGGAAGCCGTTGCCGCGCTGGTATTTTCCGCCGATTGCAAACGGGTGTGCCGGGAGGGCGACGCTTTACTACAAAACGGTTAAAATTGTGTTGAATTTGTTACCAAATGTCATGTCTATGCACGGGGGGGGGCTCAGTTTACGGAAATGGGGGGGGCAGTATACGCTGACCCCACTTTCAGCTTCTAGAACTTGGCAGAAAGTGCTTTAATGTTCATTTCATTCACCTTAGCATATTGTTAAATGTAGAAATTTCTTCCAAAGTATGTCATTTTAAAGGTTGGCTGTAGCCGGTTCGCCTATACGGGTGCCCGTCGTAGTCGGACGCGCCCTACAGCTAGTTTATATAATCGAAACAGAATTCATGTCGAATCTTTATCTAGCTTAGCTGATGGGCGTGGTTTCGACCAAATAGGTGTGTTCATGGATCAGACGAAGCCATGAGGTAAGCAGCGGTGTAATGTGATGAAAATGCATGAGAATGAATTAGTGATGAATGACTATGTGTACGATTGATCCTGACACAGCCATGGAATGTTAAGGAAGTGTGGGGTTCATAGACATGAAGGAGAGTGTATTAAAGAGACAATGGGCAGCTATGCAGAGCTACGCTCAAAGTGTTTTTGATCAGACGATCAACAAGGAGGCGGGGACGCTGATCGAGATTTTCCACGATACTCATTTTTCCATATCTCGATCATGTATGTACGTTTTGGTCAAAGCATTGTGTCACGTTTTAGTCTAAATCCACTGTTCAGTCCAAGATACCACGTGCTGGCTTCAGCCGGGTAGCGATTCTTCTCGATCTTACAATGTGCCATGTGCAACCCCAAAGATATCAAGGTCGCAATGACCTGCCCCGGATCCCAGTGACTATGTAGCTGCACCCTTCACTTGCCCGGCTGTGTTGGGCCTTCCGTGCTACGTGGGTAATGAGCCAGATATGGATCGCAGCGGTGTGTTTAGCTGGGATGGGTTCACTCGCAATCACCTGGGCATGCTGTTGCGCGAAGCGAGTCAACATTTGCCGAAACGTCGTAAACTGGTGCGCTCTGTTTTATCTCTCCTCTTTGTGTCGCTCCATCTTGTCGGCATTGAAAGGAGTGTTCGTGGCCAGGCCTATACAACTGTCGTGTCTGTAGTAATTTTTACGTCGGCGCCGCAACAAAAGTGTCGTATACAGAATGGGACGCACATGTCCATTGGGAAGTATCCGAGCTGGATGGCGCCATCATTTCGTCCACTTTTCGATTGATTTCATTCATTCGACTGCGTATCAAGGAACCAGATGGAGCATACCCCTATTGAAGTCCCTTTGGTATCCCTGATGCGCTCGTGTCAATGCCACTGTGCATCTTGGTGGCATCGTGTCGATTTGTACGTACAGCGGCATCTTCAGCTATGACCTTTGGGCGGCCATTCTGGTCGCAATCTTGTACTTTGCCGTGGCTGGACGTATTACATTGTGCGACTGGAGCCACACCGCGCGAATTTCCTTGCGCCAAGTAATGCCTACTGCCAGTTGTTTTTCTTATGGTAACATGTTGGTAGCATCAAAAAAGATGAAAAGGACTAGTTATATATTCACAAAGAGGTTAACTTTGTCCCTACATGTTCACTGTTCCTGCGAGAACGATGCAGCGTCACTCATTTAGAAGTTGAAGCTCCTTTCCGTTTCGTTTTTTTTGCGGTTCGAGTCCTCACGAATTCAAGATATCGTTTTGTTATTTTACGTACCTCGTCCGTCGATAAATCTTGTCTGTGAAAGATGCGGTTGCTGACTTCCTTGCGTGTTCTAACAAAGTCGAACCACATAGAAAATTGCGCACTTTCTATATTTCTGGCAATCCATTCCGTCGACATGTCTTGCCTCATCTTGTGGATTTTCTTTGCCACTTTCATGAGTGAGAATTCATCATCACCAACGCTGTGCAGTAATGCTTGATAGAGCATGAGGTCAACATAGTTTTGCGGTATTCCTTGAGTTGCGAAGTCATTACGAAGCTGAGAGATCTTGTCTCGAGTAAACATGTCAGAAAGGTTGATGTGGGGATCTTTCAAGATCGGTTCAGCGGCACTGGAAAAACCTTCCGCATAATCCCAAGGAAAGTCTTTCAGTGATGCTATATTTAGGTGAACAAAGGCTGGCTTCAAACCACCCCGCTCTTCGGCTTCTCGCTCCGTACTTGACGTAGCTCCCACGTGCGTGTTCGACACCAACGCCTTTGTTTGGTTTCTAGACTCAGTGGCGGCCAACGTATGACCAAGACCGAAGAGCAGAGACGCCGCGACGACCACAAGACGAACGTAATGCCCCATGACGCCACCGGGACGCGTTTCTTGGACTGGCAACCCACGCGGAAATCAGTTTTTCCTATCTCGATCTGATTTTTTCTTGTTCAATGTATGGTATAGAAAAACGCCTAGTCGACAAGTGATTTGTCTGTAGCAGCACATGGTAACGTTTTTCCGGTACTATGTGGTGGAAAGTACACAAGGAGCCAGGGGGCGCAGTTCCCTCACCACGAATAAATCCTAACTGCAACTACCTCTCTCGCTCGGCTAATTTGTCACCAGTAACACCTGACGTAATAATCTATACCAAAGAAAGTATGGAGCATCATAAGTGCTCCGGGGTGCGTGCGGTGCGTGTGTGGGCAGAGGATGCAACACCATATGGGCGGAACAGTTGATGTGACCTCGTGCGAGCCTTGAAGCTCACGTTGCCGCGCCTCCGTACGATTTGTGTGTATGCCGACATGGGGCGACGTTAGTTATCTCAAATGGTGCATATTATGTAGTGACATAATTCCAACTCGTTCATCACATAACGTGATAACACTAAATGTACAGTTGTACGTGAAACGATCTCTCCAAGTGTCACACACCATCAGGGATCCACCGTGATGTGAGGGGGGGGGGATCACGGACAAAAAAGTGTATACCTACTTCGCTCGTGGAATAATTGTATACTAAACAATACATTTTCGCAAGCAATTCGCACGCGCCTCCTTTATTAGAGGGCTCCGTTCCCCCCCCCCCCCTCCACCCTACCGGCACACCCAGTCACGTACGTGGTCATGGCACAGTCGTCGTCCAGTGCGCACGAGCTGGAGACGACCATGCGCGACCCTCGGTACGTCCGTGGCGTCTCGTTGCTCCAAGAGAAGCGATATGAAGAAGCTGTGGACGTCTGGGGCGATTACTTACGCACGCTGTGCGAAGTCGAAGGCAAGCGCGAGTGCTTGGGCGTGGCGCCCGTGTATTATGAATATGGCCATGCGTTATTAAGTGTGGCCGAGACGAGTGGGCAGCTGTTTGGGGGACCCCTGGACGCCGCGGACGACCACGGCGACGCGAACGAGGCTGTCGCGGAGGATTTAGAGACCGCGTGGCAAGTGATGGAAGTCGCGCGCGTGATCTATGCGCGGTATCCGGACGACGCGGCGGTCGAGGCCCAGCTCGCTCGTGTGCATACACGGTTAGGGGATTTGAGTTTAGAGAGTGAGCAGTTTGACCAAGCAAAAGCCGAGTTCCAAGCAGCACTGAAGCTGCGCAGGAAGCTCCTGCAGGCCACGAACGCTCGGGATACGACGCAGTTGGCGGATTTATACTGTCAATTAGCGATTACGTGTCTCTATCGGGACGCGACCGAGACGCAAGGGGAGGCACGGGACCGCGAGCGCGAAGAAGTGGTCTATTATGCGAAAGCAGGGCACATTATGGCCACGAATATTCATCGGATCGCCGAGGAATGTAACGAACACGTGCAACAAGTGATCAAGGCGTGGATTCCAGTGTATGACACGGAAGCGGACGAGAGGGTGGACGGCCCGAGCAAGCGAAACGCAAGTGGAGACGCTGCCTGGACCGTGAGTCTCAAGAAACCGCATCCCGAGACGCTCCGTCCCGAGTTACTCGCGTGTGTCCATGTGACCGAAGACGCGCTCGACACGGTCGAGCCCCCCGTCGCGACGTTGCTCGAGTACGTGGCCATTTACTTGGAACTCAAGGAAAAGGTCGATGCGCTCCACGAGACGAAACCACGTCCCGAAGCGCCCCAAGGCGACACGACCCGTGGCAGCACAACCGTGGGGTTTCCCCCACCTTTGACTCCGGCTCCGGCCAACGTCGTGGCTGTCAAGAAACGAAAGACCGCGGCTAGTCCGTCGTGCGATTAAGTGCACTCCCTCTTTCCTTCCTCCCTACGATTCTTGCCACTACGACGTGTGTGTCTCGGTTTCGTCGTGGATCGACTACGAATAAGTATATTGCATGCCATACCTTGCTGTCTTTTGTTTTCCATTAGGGACTCGCGCCACTACGATACGCGACGCGCAGCACATCCAGGAGCTGCTTCGCTTCGTCCGCTCCGGGCTCGCCAGGCACCACGTCCTGCTCGAGCTCGTCCAAGACACGGTCGAGTGCACGACGGTACCGCCATCCTACCTCCAGCAGCTGCGAGACGAGACTACGGTACCAATTGTCGTGCCCGTTGACGCCGTCGGATGCACACGTCGCCATGTGCTCCCGCAAGACACGTAGCAAGCCACGAAACAAGTGCAGCAAGAGCTCGGGCAGCTCGTGCGCGCGTGCAGGAGGAGCTCCGTCGTCGTCCTGCACAAACGCAAGCGTCGCGTGGACAATCTCCCACACATAGGGCCAACTGTATTGCTGGACGGCATCCGACGTACACACCCAGTGCATGATCGTGCGCGGCCGGAGCAGGGCGTGCCGCACAATGGCCGCGACGAGCAGCCCAATATGTTGCGGCGATTTGAGCCACACATGGGCCACGGTCTGGACGAGCACGAGGTCCTCGTCGTTCGCCACGAGCGGTGCCAGCACGGGTCCATATTTCTCCAGCAACAAGCGCATGTGCGTAAACGTCGCGGCCCCTGCTTCCAAGATACAGGTCCAGACCACTTCGAGCGCTTCTGGGCGTGACATGTCCACTTGAACCATTTCGTCGTCGAGCCACGTACGCAAGATGGGCGCGGGCGGATGCGTTTGCAACTTTTGCGTCACTTTTTGATAAAAGCCGCTCGTGCCATCGACGGCGTCGTCCGTCGTGGCGTGAAATCGGATGCGTGGCTTGGGCGCGGGCGGTAAGAGCACGTGAAACGCACTGGGGAGTACCCGCTCCATGTGCTCGAGGTACGAGAGCCGCACACAGCGTTCAATCACGGCACTCACAAAGAGCCGCTGCGGATCATCCTCCGCGGCGTCCAGGACATAGGTCCAGCCACTCCAGCACCATTTAAAGTCAAAATTCGAGACAAAGTGGCTCAAGAGCAGCACGAACGACGCGACGGCCGCCGCGCGCAGATTCGCGACTTGACGAAAGAGCAGCTCGACCACGACTGCAAACGCGGGCGAGAGCCGCGCGGCATCGTTCTTGACAAGATGATACAAGAGCGAACAGTACGCGCCAAGCGTGGCCGGCTTGGCGTGGTCGCTTAACGCGGCGACAAGCAATGTCTCGATCAAGAGGTATTCCGTCTGGATCGACGCCTCCGTGCCCGATCGGGACGACGCCAAGCGCGCGTTCGACGCACGACACAGGCCAAGCAGTGCCGTCGCGGCAATCGCAGGCTTGGGCGCTAACGTCTCGAGGGCATCCGCAAACTGCGTCCGCAGCATGAGGTACGTCGGGAGCGGTAACGTGGCAATGAGCGTGCCAAACGTGCCCGAGTCTTCCGTGAAGATCCGAAAACACGGCGCATACGCGGGTACTTTGCGGGCATCGAGCTACACCATGGGAACAACAAGCGTATAGCGTCAGTGACAGCATCCGTGCGCACTGGGCGTACGACAGAGAGTGTGTGTGTGTGTACCTTGTGCACGTCGAGGATAATCGACCGAGGGAGCGCCAGCGGCTCCACGTGCGCCACCTCGGACACGAAAAGATCTTGTGGACGACTCATCCCCGAGGCTGTCCACGCGACGACGCCCGTCGCCTCGTCCTCCTCGTTTCCCCCTCGAAGCGACTCGAGCGCGTCCCACCCGAGCGTCAACGGATCACTCGCGGCACACAGCGCTGGCACCTCGTCCGCTCGCTCGGGTTGCCAGAGCAACGCAAGCTGTAGACGCCGCGTGCGCCACGACGTCGGCACGGGTCGTCCACTGGTCACGCGCGCGCGATGCGCAATGTACGCGCGACAGTGACCGAGTACACGCTCGACGCGCGTCTCGGCCCGTTTCGCCAAGTCTTGGCCACTCGAGAGCAGTGTATCGAGGACAATCCACGCGAGAAAATCCTGCCACGCAGTCGCATCGTCCCGAGCACGTGAGGAGGACACGTCGTGTTCGTCGTCCCCGGGCTCGTCCTCGTCCTGCGTGCGGCACTGGCCTTGGAACGTGTCCAAGAGGGCCACGACGTCGTCCGCTTGACACACGTGGACACTCGCTAAGGCCGCCAAGAAGCGCACGGTCAAGCGAATGCGTAAGCCCATTGCCGCGCCATCATCGTGCGTCGGATGGGCGTCGCCCGCGTCATTGTCGTCCTTCTCCGCTTGCTTGTTGACGTGACACGCGTCCCAATCCGCTTGTAACCCGTGCGTCGCAAGCTCGACGACTTGGCGACCAAAGCGTGGCGCCCGGGCCGTCACGAGCGCCGTTAACGTTGCATACACGGCCGTCTTGGGGCCCAAGCGCGTGGCACACTGCAGCACGAGCGTCGCGAGGTGGCCGAGTTTCACGTCCTGGGCATCCACGTCCAGCTCGTGGAGCACCATGTCCCGCGTCCGCACGACGTCGTCCCGCGCCGCGCCGCCATTGTCGCATAGCTCGACCACGGCCTTTTTCGTCACGCGCCACGCGCGTGCGCGCTCGCTCTCGGGCACGCGCTCGCTCCGACGATCGACAGGGCGACGGAACGTGCCACTCGCTCGATCGTCGAGGCGCGCGCGTTTGCTGCGACTGTCGCGCGCAGTGTGGTGGTGGTCGCTCTCGTCGACCGAGCGCTTGCGACTGCTGCTGCTGGGGCCATACATTTGGCGACTAACTGCGTGCGAAGAGGTGGGGGAGTAGGTACGGTCCGTGGGCTCGAGAAGGCCCGCTTAAGTTCGCACCCGGCGCGTGCGACCGACCGTCTTTTTCCGTGAACAATGTGCCCGCCCACGTTTTGTACGACCGACCAGTCGTGTTCGACTACCATAAGGATGCGAAGACACGTCGATCAGGTGGCAAGAAGAGTCACGCTTTGATTAAATGCAATGGACTCATTTTCTACGATCTCTGGGTTCAAACGAACGTTCTTACTGTTGAAGAGACGCTGAAGAGATTCGATATTTTAAGTGGAGCTAACGTCGAATATGCCCCTGTTTTTCGCCCAAAAATTCTCAAATGCCCCTCTTCTTAAGAAAAATCCTCAAATGCCCCTGTTTTCACGGTGCCGTCCAATCGCTAAAGTTAAGGCGACTATTTAATGAAACATTAGCTTGCCACTAAACCAGGAAATTCATGAAGTCGATGCTCACTTGTGCTTAAGAGATAACAGACAAAATCTCCCTGATTATGCATCTAGTGGTATCCAAGCAATGCGCCCAAGAAGCAAAAGAACTGCTCGATAAACACAACACCGATAATGAGCCGGTTCAGGAGCTTCTCTCTACAAAAGAAGTTTTCACAACGGGCTCGGTGTTATTGCAGAATACTTTAGTCTCGTGCCCAGTGAATACAACCAAACCCGTGACAGAGCCTTTATTTCGGAGCACACAGCTCCGCAACAGCATCTGCTTTGCAGTAACTGGCATGCGCACGCACACAAGACCATCTCTAGTCGCTTCTGCCTGCAACAGATCGGTATTAAACTGCTCAGCAGTCACAACCTGGGACGGGCGACTGGCAGGATTCACGTCAATATTTTGTATACCAAACTTTTTAGCGTGACGTGGGTCCATGACCAGAGACAAAGTGCCCTCAAAACTGGTAATTCGATTGTTTGGCTGCTCGCACATCAATGTTCCTCGCAGCTCGTCGTGTCCAGCACCATCGATCGTGCAACTCTTGCCGCTCGATCCTCGACAAAATGCAGCCAATAGTGGAATTGCTGTAAGGATTTTTAGATTTGTTTCACCGTCCAGCGACTTTGTTTCGATGAAAGCCGTGTTAGTCGCATCTGTCTGCGCCTGTGGTAGCGATTCGTGAGCCCTGTTTTCTTGATCAGCAGTGACAGCCTCTGAACTATCGTGCTTGTAATACTTTCCACCCTCCAAGAAATTTATGGTCGATCATTTTTTGGGTCTGCTGTCCTTGAAGCTTGTACCTGCTGTTCTGTACTGCTCTCGCTGTCATGTTTCAGCGCTTCAAGAGATAATAAGAACAAGTCGTCCGGGATAGTCTCACCATTAATCACCTTAACAATATCTCCAACACGTAACTCTTCCCATTGTCTCTGCTGACAACATCCCAATGGAGTAAGCGTCAATACCAGTCGACTGTTAGCCACATGATCTCCTCGATGACGTTATCGGTCTTCCCAGGCTTCTTTAATTGCAGTGCAAACAAAAACTACCGCCAATGGCGATAGAATTGTCGGGATGCCACTCGTATTATTCACTTCTCGAAACGTCTGCAGCATAGCAATAAACAGGAAATATACGTTTGAAGGACGTTTCAATTGCGCCAGCAACACGCGCGGTCCAAAATTCCAAACGCCGTACTTGGCGCTAATTACGACATTATTAATAAAAGCTGACGGCGGCTCCACTACTTCTTCTTGCGCCCTTTTATCGCCACCGAAAAGTAGCCACGACGATAGCCTACGATTGCCCAAACGACTCGCTTCGCAATCCTTGTGGCGACGACGACGCTGTGTTGCATTTGCTCGCGTTGGAAGAATTTTTCGGTCCACATTAATGACACGCAAGTTTTGACTGGATAACTCGGACGAAGCAGAGCTCGCGCAAGACTACACATCTACCTGAGTCCGCATCTTACTACACTTTCTCGTTATGCGTGGACCATGAAGGGTATTCCATTTATGGACTTGATAGATGTAAGAGATAACCTAATATACCCCTGTAATACCGACATTCAAACTTAGAGATGATTGGCAAGCTAATGTTTCATTAAATAGTCGCCTTAAATTTAGCGATTGGAGGCCACCGCGAAAACAGGGGCATTTTAGAATTTTTGGGTCAAAACAGGGGCATATTAGACGTTATCACTTTTAAGTTTGATGCATCATCGCGCAAGTGCAGATAATAGGTAGACCCAAATTTGATATTTTGTGACGCACTAGAAGCTAGTCTAGTCAAATCAACTTACTTTGACATTTTCTTCTTGAACGACGTAACCGGCATTTCCTTCGCGCACGCTACTGTTGCGCGCACTCTAAGTTTTGACTGCTAAGTGATTGGGATGAACAACAGTGGATTTATCGTTTCGCAGTACGTGTTAGTGGAGTGCATACAAGTGGATTATCTCGATAAGTTTGGATTACGTATCTGGAGATAGATTACGCATATGCACGTGGAAACTTTACGTTGGGTACAGAAGGATTAAAAGGACTATGTTACGACATGGTGAAATAGAAGAAAGATCAACAGGTTATGAGCCCAAGCGAAGGGCGTGAAGTGACAGAAGATAAAGTTGCTGTCGTACAAGAAAGTGTGGAGTCGGCCGACATCTTGGCGGCCATCAGAGGATTCTCGAAGCGGTTGACAAGACTTGAAGATTCTCGTGATTCTGCGTCAGTTGAGGGTGGTAACGCTTATCCCACCCCAAGAGGCGACACTAAGATGACCATGGCATCACTCGATGGCAGCCATGAGGAGAGGGTGACCTACAAGGTCGGTAACCCTGTAGCGCTGCGTTTCAGACACTTAAGCAAGGTTGGTGCTAAAATTTTTGACCGAGGTAGCGGAGAAGGCGCCGAACAGGTAAGCGCACAAACGGGGATCCCAGGACGCGGGTTTGCATACCCGGGGGTCCAGCTTGATGAAAACCAAGCTGCGCAAATGCATGCTATGCGTACGCCTTCCCCCAATCAGCGCAAGCTGCAGATAAGAGTCTTTGACGGTACGGAAGTGTATCGGGGGCTAGGTTCGGGTTTTCACCCGTGGGGAAGAAAATTTCTAAACAAAATTGGTATCGCGGAGAAAGCATGTAGTTTCCCACGGAGTGGGGCATAAAATTCGATCTCCTAGGGCGCATTATTTGTCTGGTACGGCCGAGAGTTATTATAACCGGACAGCTGAAACAAGGTGGAGTGAAACTCCTGCGTTGTGGTATGTAATGGACAAGATGCTTTCAACATTTCACACACAGCTCACGCCCGCGCAGTCGATGAAGTTGTTTTTTGCACGCAAAAGTCCTGCACGGACTTGGCCGGAACACTATCTCTATTTGTTAGCTGTCGCGGAAGCAGTGGGCGGACGCGCAGACTCTCTTGTGCTTGATAGCGTAATATATCACGCAGCACCAGAGTTGAAGCAAGTGATTATGTCCAAGTATGACCATACGCGCATTGATTATCTACGTCAAGCAGAGGAGCTCTGTCAGTTTGCGCAAACCGTCGAATATGACGGGAACAGGCCAAGGGGAACGACTCACTGAATGGTGAACGTTGTGGCTGAAAAGCAGGTCAAGGTCAAGAAGTGTTATACTTGCGGCGAAAAGGGGCACTTGAAGTGGAAACGCCCGAAGAAAGGCGCAAAGAAGGTGGATTTAAGGTCGACAATTACAGGTGACTATGGAAATGTATCGAGTGAAACGTTGATACTCGACAGTGGAGCAAGCATACATCTGACTAATGATTCGAGTTTCTTGCGCAATACTGAAAGCGTGTCGGGAGTATGTTTTCAAGCGGTCGGGAAGCAGCTGAAGATTGGAATGAAGGTCGACCTACAAATTTACATAAGCTGTGGAGATGCGGAGCGGCTTATTGAACTCGAAAACGTATATTACGTAGAGAATTTAGCGCGTAATATTCTTTCATATGGCTTCTTAGAAGAAAAGGGCTGTGGATTAGATTACGTGGGCAGTAGAAGATTGATCAAGCATCAAGTGACTTGAGAGAGCGTTTCTGACATGGAGAAAATAAATAGGGTTTTGACGTCGAATGCGAGTGAATATGCCGAAAAGGAAATTTGGAGATATCGTGATGGCGGCGATTAAAGGAAATGAGGAAGAAATACGGAAGAATAATGACGTTCAGCGTGGATCGTTTTAGCACTTCCATTCACGGATGGGTCATCTAAGTTATGGCGTCATTGAAAACTAGCGAATGATACTGGCTTTGGAATCGATTTTACTGATACCAAGCAAATGAATTGTCTTACCTGCGCACAGGGTAAACAAACCAAGGGTAATCAAGAAGTTCGAGCATTTTATCGCGTTTTTCGAGAGAAGATTCGAGTGCAAGGTGCACATTTTACGTACGGACGGAGGCGCCGAATACAATAACTTGGACCATTTTTTTGCGGAAGCACTGGGATTGGAAGACAGGTGAGCAAAGCAGGAAATCAATCGAGCAACGGCAAGGCTGAGAGAACGCATCGTACCATAATGAATAGGGCACGATGCATGCTGTTTGCGTGTGGACTGAATTTGTCGTTTTGAGATGACGCAGTGGATTACGCGGCTTTCATATTGAATAGAAGACCGACAAGCGCAAATCCGAGGCATATGACGCCGATAGAGATTCTGACGGAAAAGAAGCCGCGTCTTGGAGAGATCGTTGCCTTTGGTTCTCCGTTTACTGTGTACCGGAACCTAGGAAAGGACTCACTGGACCACAGGGCACAAGTTGGATTGATCATTGTAAAAAGCGAGGAAGTCAAGTGATACAAGGTATATCTGAACAGTATCGGAAGTTGGTAGTCACGCAACACATCAAGAACGTGGATTACTAAATGATTCGCAGAATGAACAATTAAGGCGACTTATCTGTATGGATGCTGTAGACAGTTAGAAGGAGAAAGCATAGAAGACCATGGCAATGAAGAAAATATTGCGGAAACGAGTTCAATTAATAAGATTGGCAAGAAGAAGAAGAATAAATCCTGGGTAAAAGACCGGCATTTGACAAGAGACTATACGAAGAAGAACGCGGATAAAAGATAAGATGCCAAGGGGGAAACAAATGTGGAGATTAAAGACAGTGGTGTGGTGAACATATTTACCGAGATGGACCCAAGAAACAACACGGAAGCCATGAACAGCAGGCGCAAGCAGTAGTGGATTGTGGCAATAGAATTGGAAATGATGGCTCTGGAAATGAACGAAGTCTGGTATATTATGAAGAATCCAGATGGGTGTAGACCCTTACATACTAAATGGGTGTTCAAGACCAAGACATACGCTAACGGTAATGCGGAGAGGTACAAGGCACGGTTGGTAGCGTGTGGGAATGAACAGCGTTTAGGCGTGGACTTTAGACTTACGTTTGCAGCAGCTATGGATATGGGGACGGTTAAAGTGATACTGGGTTTGGCAAGGATGTGGAACGTGAAGTCGAAGCATGGCGATATCACAAACGCTTATGTCAAGGCGATGGAGGAAGAGCACGACATATATCTCTATATTCCTAAGGGAATGGAATTGAGCAAGGAAATTTTAGTGAAGTTCAAGGAAGAGAGCATGAACGAGATGGTTTTGAAGCTGAGGAAGACCCTATATGGACTGAACAGGTAGGCCGTTTATGGAATCACTTACAGCACGACAACTGAAATTGGATTTCTCGCGGAGTTGCACCGACTTATGTTTATACTTTAAACGAAAGGGAGTAAATATTGTGTTCGTTGGAGTATACGTCGAAGATCTTCTGGCTACGGGAACACACGAAAAACTGGAGGAGACTTTCTTTGATATATTGTGGTGGAGTCAAGTTCAAAATCGAGCACCGTAGTGTCGAGAACCTGACCACCATCGTGCCCAGCCTTCCAACTAACGGGGGGGGTAGCCCTCGAACCTTCGCCTACGATCCGATCTGATTTTCCGCTGCTAGCAGACGACCGATCATCAGCATAGGACGCCTGGTCCGATTTCTGCGTCTCCATTTCACCTTGTGTACCCGATGGAATGGGCTGGTTACACACTTGGTGGATCGTCGCCGTGAATTGATTCGGGTCTTAAATGCGATACCGTGCTGGGTAGTGTACCCTGGGCGGAACTCTTCACCCTGGGTACGGGCAGACCAATTATACTCAGAGTAAGTATAATCCAAAGGGCAGATCACTTAACCGATCGTAGAGCCCAGCCAATGCGAGAATAAAAGACCAATATTCCAATATGGAGATCCAACGAAAACGTGACAAACTCCACGAACGATATCCCCACGTAACAATCCAAAACTTGCTTACACGTTCCAAACGTGCGTGACTTGGCCTTGCGAAGCCGACCAATTCGTACTCCCGTCGAGGGACTTCCGGCGGGCCAAGTGCTACTGTAACGCGTCCCGGCCGGGTATAATGAGCTAGAGGGGATTACGCAACCCTCTGCTCCCAAACACTCCGCGTCATGAAGAGGCGACTAACGTACTTAGCAAAGATGCTAACGAATCTCTTGTTGTGAGTTAAAAGGCAAAAAATAACTAACCAATCCTATCTCCCTACGGTCCCCAATATGTACAAACTTGAAATATGTAAGTACACGCAGTATCATGTGTGTAACAGGACTGATCCTGTTACAGGCTTACACTGTATTTTGCGAGGAAGCGCGCAATACAATAGGGCAGGATTAGTTGGTAACAACTAATCCTATAATAAAAGTAAATATATTAATATTCACTTGTTGTCTAGAACGCAAAATTAAGAGTGTTTATTTATGGGTGGTTTAGAGGCTAATAGTATAGTAACTAACTAACTAGTATAATAATATCAAGTCTTTCACTAACTGTACTATTAATTAACGTGCGAGATTCGGTATTTATACCGAATAGACTTTTCCTTCTTAGATTATAATAACTTATAATCTCTTATTTAAATTTCAGACAACGCGTCTGAAATTAAACTGTGATATTCTAACTTGAATATCAATTATGTAATGGCACCCCATTACATCACCCCCACTTAAGGTGGTTGGCCAATAATAATTCTTTTTTTGGCCAATCTGGGTGGCAATTGTTGGTCAGAATTTCTCATTCACCAACTGATTGACCATCGACTCGATGGTCAAGACACACGGCGGCGGCGCTCTAAAGTGCGATGCTGAAAACAATGAAGGAGCTTCTTCCTCCGCCTCAGCACTAGGTGCTGAGGTGTTGAGTGACAACAGTGACGCTGTATTAGCAGCGTCAACTACGCAAAGGTCGGAAGACGTACCGTCTTCGACCACAGATGCTGCTAAGGCGGCATCTGACAAGAAACAGGGAGATGTTGCTAATGCAACATCTCGCACGATGGCAACTTCCAAATGGCGTGTTTCCAAGAGGGCCATGTTCGGGAGTTCTTACTCCGAACAAAGTGATGGGGATACAGATGTCCCCACTAAAGGATCCAGCGAGTGGAAACTCGCTAGGTGCTCATCGCCTAACAGCGATGACGACTCTGGTGTCGCTGTCAGCTATGACAGCGACAATGATTATCACAGGTGGTTGCGGGAACGCAGAGCCCCACCTGGACCAAGTACTTCTCCACGTCGGGGTGATTTAACCCCGGCGCGTGGTGTTGAAGAAGGCGGTGCTCCGCCTGATAAAAGAGCTCGAACAGAAGCGGCGGCTGCCGCTTCTAAAGCGTATCATCGTACGGAACCACATGTTCCGTACAGAGTGGGGTTTTGGACCCCTGGATGGGCTATTGCCCCCAACAGTGGCGGTCACCGTAAACGGGACTGCCAGTATGCGCTGTTCGATATCAACGTGCTGGATGACTACGAAGACATCCAGTCACGTCGATTCGATCGAAGTACAGACGATAGACGTCTGTACTTTATTGACCTCTTTTTCCAGGTTCGATATTATTCGAGACGGAAAGGGTCAAGGAAGAACAGGGACGATAAAGACGCCCTGACTCAGAGTTGGAATGCTTTTGTTGACAACTACAACAAAAGTCCAGATGATTACGTGAATAAAGTTCACGTAATGCGCGAGCGCTTTTTAAAGAACTCACGAACAGGCAAAATGGAATACATCCATTTTTTTGCTTGCCTCAAAGAAGGGTTAAAGTGTGGTGTCCCTTCTCACCTCGTTTGCCCGCGGTGTACGCAGGGCGCTCCTCGTCTGTCAGAGGAGGAGTTGCGGGGGTACGGTGGCTTTTCCGTACCCGCCAAAATTCAGGGTTTAATTGATACCCTGAATGCATCAACACCTACTGTTGATGCTACTTCGCATTATGAGTTTGAGACTTCTTCTCAAACTCAGTCAAAAGGTCTGGGGCGTCGGCCCTCAGAACCTCAATCGGTTCCCAAGAGTCGAACGCTTGGGGATATCCCAGCCAGCGTACCAAGTACTCGGTACGCTGCCCCTTCTTCAAAGGCACCGAGCGCTTCGAGATCAAGCGCTCGAGAATATATCGCTTATTCCCCTGATTATCAATCAGGGGCGGCGGAGGTTGATAATTCCCTCGCCGTTGTTGTTGCGGAGAATGGTTCTTCGCTCCGCAAGCTCGAGGAGGGTTATTCCTCCTTGAGCAGCGATATGTCTCACTGTGTGAAGACATATCGGTCTCTTCGCGAGGATGTCCGCGACATCCTCGGGGCGCACACTGCCCTCCAGCAGAAGAATGATCTTCTGTACATTAAGCTTTCCCGCTATAAGGGAGAGCTTGATCGGCGCACGGCTGATCTTGAGCAGTCGAAGGCGGAGGTAACGACTCTCCGCTCTGGTCACCAACGGCTGGAGGCCGATTACAAGTCTCTCTTGGGAGACTTGGAGAAGAACGGCATCTTCCGTGGTATCCAACATAGAATGTTGGGTGAAGCCGCATTGCTGTGGGAATGTCTAAGGTATATGCATTCCCCCGAATCTCTTGGACCTTGAAGGGTCCAATGTACTTAGGAAGCAACTTCCGTGTAGGGAAGTTGCTTATTGCATGTGTAGGCAAATTAGTAGTACTTAGTAATACTAATTCACCTTTAAGAAAGGAGTTCTTGTTCTTCCTTCCTTGTTTATCTGAATTTTGCTTCTGCTTATCAAAAGCGGAGGCAAGTGCGTCTTTTACATAGCGTATTACAGCTTGGCGCTGTAATACGAATTCATCTACTGCTTTATCAGCAGTAGGTGCATTGTCCTCGTTGTCTGCAGCCATTGCTGCAGACACATATTCATCGTATGCAGCTTCAGTTTTAATTGAAGCTGCTTCCGCTTCTACTGTATTTTCAGTAGAAGGGCCATCGTTTTGTTCACAAGTTGCACTCGCAACGTGCGCATTGACTCGCTAAAAATTTGAGCGGATCCCTCCCCCACGTAGATTTGGCGTACCGCCAAGTAAAGCTGGGGTTCGTGGATGCCTTAAGGCATTCACGTAGAACGGTGTATGCTTAGTTGAAGCATGCACCGAATCGTTAATCGCAAATTCAGTGAGTGACAGGTAGTCACTCCACTGTTCAAAGGCACTATGCGTATGATCGCAACATGTCTCCGAGAACGCGGTTAACCCGTTCCGTCTGCCCATCCGTTTCCGGATGGTCCGCAGTTGACATCTTCAACTGGGTTCCCAACAATGAGAACGTTTCTTGCCAGAAACGTCCTGTAAATCTCGGATCTCGATTCGAGACAATGTCTTCCGGCATTCCGTGCAAACGGAATATCGTATCAACGAATATCCGCGCTGTTTGAGCGGCGGTTACATTCGCTTATACTGCAGTAAGATTTACCATCTTACTGAAACGGTCTATAAAGACCACTATTCCAGTCTTCCGACTATTGTCGGGTGGAAGACCGAATACGAAGTCCATTGAAATGGACTTCCAACACTCTGTCGGAACTGGCAGAGATTGCAGCGGAGCCTGTGCAGACTGCGCAGGCTTAACGCGCTGGAAAATCTCGCAAGCGCGTACGTATTTCCGTACCCACTTGTACTGGTTTCGCCAGTAAAAGTCACGTGCGAGAGAAGCGTATGTCTTCTCTCGACCTTGATGCCCCGAAATCGGTGCATCATGATACTCAAACATAATTTTATGTTTGAGATCATCGTCGTTTGGAACGACGATGGGACTTTCATCTTTTTGGTATGTGCTGTAAAGCAGCGGACCATCGTGCAGTCGATATCGATGCACGCAAGCGCGGAGGAACTCTGGCAGTTCGTCGCGCTTCTCACTTGATTGATTACTTAAGTAATCAATCAACAGACGTGTCTCCTCGTCTGTTTTGTACGCCTCGCGTACTTGTCGTATAATTGACGACGACAAAGAAGTGCAACGGATCGCGTTTGTACTGGCACCTTCGGTTACGGACGGTTTTGTCTCGTAATCGGGCCTTCGTGATAGCGCATCCGCTATCACGTTCAACTTTCCGGGTTTGTATTCAACCGTAAAGTTGTATTCAGCAAAGAATGACAGCCATAGAGCCATTCTTTGAGAAATGTGTGGTGAATTCACGGCCGTGCGTAGCGACGCATGGTCCGTGTAAACCACAAACGGTCTATCTCCCAATAGATAGATCCGAAACTTGGCCAGTGCATACTTCATGTCAAGGAGTTCCTTGTCATGCACTGGATAGTTGCGCTCGGCTGGGCGCAACTGACGCGATTGATAGCAGATTACGCGATCACGATCATCGTGATCACGCTGCATCAAAGCACAGCCGATAGCGAAATCGCTCTCGTCGCAAACGACGTGGAACGGACGCTCGTTATCGGCTATAGACAAGACAGGCGGTTCAGTCAAGCTTTGCTTGACTGCATCAAAAGCATATTGACATTGGGTATCCCAATGCCATTCGACATCTTTCTTAAGTAATTGAGAAAGAGGTCGTATCAACCCAGCATAGTTGCACTAATACTTGTGCAAATATGTTGCCAACCCAAGGAACTTTCGAAGTTCCTTAACGTTGTTTGGCGTAGGCCATTCAACGATCACCCTGATCTTTTCTGGATCAGGACGCACCCCGTGCTTGCCCACAAAGCATCCATGAACGGGTATCTCATGTGCACCAAAGGTGCACTTCTTTAGATTTGCATAGAGCTTATGCTTACGCATAAGCTCTAACACTCGACGTATATGTTCCCTATGGACATCTACATCGCTTTTATCGTGTTCACCCTTACTATGGATGAACACGTCATCGAAATAACTCGGTGCGAATTCTCGCACCGGGCGTAATAGATGCGTTACGCATCTGTTTAACGTAGCAGGGGCATTTCGAAGCCCCGGCGGCATAACAAGCCACTCCCAAAGCATGCCGCTTGGGGTGCTTACCGCCGTGAGAGAGATATCCTTCTCACGCATTAGGATTTGATAAAATCAATCTCTTAGATCGAGAGCACTAAAGATGGTGCTCCCGCACATGACATCTATGATGACATCCTTCCGCGGTATCGGTGTCTGTGCCGGTACCGTCGCTGCGTTCAGCTTGTTGTAAGCGTGAACGATTCTCCACCCACCTGTGGACTTTTCCACACAAAAGGTGGGGGTAGAGTGCGGTGAGGTAGACTCCCGCACTTGGCCTGATTTACGACGAGCTTCGAAGAACTCGTCGATCGCTTTTACCTGATCACGCGGCAACGGCCATTGCCGCGTAACACAATACTTCGTGCCTGGCACGAGGTCAATCTCATGACGAGTTCCCTTATCCTTAGGGAGCTCGCTAGGTACTTCTTCTGGGAATACGTCAGCGTATTCCCGAGGTACCTCATAAAATGGGGAGTTCGCTTTAAGCTACTCCCAGCTCTGCGCTTCAAAGCGCTGAACTCTCGTTTGATCATTGGGAACCTCTTTCCCAATGTTTTCCACTTGTAATGTGGATATTCGTTCACGAATATCCACTACATCATCTGTTGC
>CM047587.1:41327040-41345306 GCA_026184515.1 Peronosclerospora sorghi | reverse complement strand
ATCAGGTGCTCATGCGAGCGTACGATATTCCGCTTACAGCGGTCAGCTCGCCTAGCGGCATGCTGTGGGAGTGGTCTGTTATGCCACAAGGGCTTTCAAATGCACCAGCGACTTTCAATCGCTTGGTGACTCAACTCTTCCGCCCTCATAGGAAGTACGCTCAGACGTACTTCGACGATATATTCGTCCATAGTCGTGCGGAAGGCGACTCGTCTGATGTTCAGACGCATCTGATACACCTTCGAGCAGTGCTCGAATGTATGCGAGAGCATAAGTTATATGCAAACGCATCCAAGTGTATCTTTGGTGCTGAGGAAATTCCTTTCCTCGGATGCTTCATCGGTAAGGATGGAGTGCGGGCGGATCCCGAGAAGGTGAAAGCCATTGTGGAGTGGCCTTCGCCTGTAAATCTTAGAGATTTACGGAAGTGGCTTGGATTAGCCAACTATCTCCACAAGTACAGCGAGAACTACGCTGAAATGGCGAAGCCATTGACCGACCCGACCTTCTTAAGAAGGATGTTGATTGGTGTTGGGAAACTGAACACCAAAACGCTTTTGAAGCGGTTAAGGGGAGCTTGTTAAAAGCTCCCGTTCTTGCTCTCCCAGACCCTGGAAAACCATTTAGTGTCGTCTGCGACGCCTCCGATTTCGCAATCCGATGTGCTTTGTTACAAGCAGACGATGCAGGAAGGGAACGCGTAATTGCGTTTGAGTCGAGGCAGCTTAAAGCTGAAGAACGGAATTATCCCGTTCATGACAAGGAGCTACTTGCAATGAAGTATGCTCTTGTAAAGTTTAGGGTTCACCTACTCGGCTCAAAGCCGTTCGTGGTTTATACTGACCACGCGTCCTTACGGACAGCGACAAAGTCGCCTCATCTCTCGCAACGGATGGCCCTTTGGCTCTCCTTTTTTGCGGAGTACAACTTTGAGGTTAAGTATAAACCAGGCAAGCAGAACGTGCTTGCAGACGCGTTGTCGCGTCGTCCCGATTACGATCTCGTTCACGCGACATTCGTCACCACGTCTGTGGTGGATCTCATACGCCAGGCGTATGAGAAAGACCCACAATGTACGGCGCTTATCAGCGCGTTGGGTGAAAAGGGTCTTGGCTCGTCTGAGCCAACCCTGTCAAGTCGAGCTAGAGCTCTGTTACACCGTTACAGTTACTGTGACCGTTTGCTATATTATAGCACGAGCGCGGAGGACACTCCGCGGGTGGTTGTTCCTCATGATGACGAACTGAAGTACAGAGTCCTCTTTGAGGCACATGACGCCCCTACCGGGGGTCATTTATGTCGGGATAAGACCTACAGCGCTTTAAGCGCTTTGTATTGGTGGCCCAATATTTATAAGTGGGTCGGTGCGTATATACGCACCTGTGAGAACGTTTCAGAGGGTTAAGCCCTCTGCAAGTTCAGCTGCGCCTTTGGCGAGCTTATCGGTTAACGGAGTGTTGAAAATCCATTAGCATGGATTTTATCTTCGGTTTTCCGAAGGATAAGGCCGGGAACACCGGCATATTGGTCTTTGTAGAACGATTGAGCAAGATGGCTCACCTGGCGGCGGTGCCAGAGTCCATAGATGGACAAGGAACAGCGAAAGTGTTCCTAGACCGTGTCTTTCGACAGCATGGTCTACCCGATTCCGTTGTGTCGGATCGGGATCCCCGTTTTACGGGACAATTCTGGGGAGCGTTTTTTAAGGTGCTAGGCACCAATCTCCTCATGTCCACTGCGGATCATCCGAAGACGGACGGTTAGACGGAGCGTTAATCGCGTTGTGGAGGATATTCTCCGGAGTTTATGTCCGGAATGGTTGAATTTGCTATCAACAATTCGGTACATGCATCTACGGGGTTTACCCCGTTTTACGTGAACGGATTGGTGAATCCGAGGGTTCCGTTAACGTCACGTGTGTGTGGCCCAGGGCTTGAGGGGTGAGGATTCCCCGATGTCAGCCCTGTATCTGTGCGAAAGCACATCGATAAGTTTTTATCGACGCGCCTTAGTGTCTTACGACACGTCTGCGATGCCATGGCGGAAAGCCAAGACAAGCAGAAGGAGCAAGCTGACCGAAAGGGACGGCGTAACAAAAAGGTATACAGAGTAGGAGAAAGTGTTTTATTAAACGCTAAAAATCTTCCTACACATGCAGTTTCAAATGTGTTGCGAAATAAACTGCGCCCCAGGTTTGTGGGTCCCTTTAAGGTGTTAGACCGAACGGACTTGTCGTACACATTAGACATCCCGAAGGCAATGCGTACGCATCCAACCTTTTATGTGGGTATGCTTAAGCCATACCAGAACCCGGAGGCGGGTCCCCTCGCGGAGGAGGGTGAGAAACCTGATAGCCGAAAGGCGCAACAGGTCGGAACATCTCCGACAGAGTTGATTTACGACCCTGAAGCTCCGCAACGAGAGTTTCGAGAGAGGCAAGCCGCTCCTCGAGGCGTTCATTCGCACTCCCCTCATTGCGGAGTTCCTCCTGAGCATCTTGGATGCGAAGGCTGTGCCGATCACAGCGCTCGTGGAAGTCACGCCGCAATAGCGCGACCCCCTCCTCCAGTGCTCGATACGGAGGGTACGCCACATTATCATGTGGAACGCCTGATGGCACGACGCCATCATCGGGGTGAGACCCAGTACCTGGTGAAGTGGAAAGGGTATCCACATTCCCAGAACTCGTGGGAGTACGAGATTCCCCTGCGGCAGGATTGCCGTGACGTCGTTGACGCTTTCGAGCGGGAGAATCCCACTGAGAGTCAACGACCAAAGAGGCTGAAGAATCCCCTTCAATCCCAATAGCTGGGAGTTCGCCGGAGGCAGATGCTGTGCTTGAATTTCTCTCCGGCACCACATCGATAGCAGAGCGCGTATAATAGGAGGCAGGCAATTGCCCTTGCGCTTTGGCCTTAGCATAGGCCAAGCGTAGCGCTCTCTCTACCCGAACGTCGTGTTCAGAAAAGCTGTTGTACAGCGCATCGAAACTGGGGAGGTGTTTCTCCCTTTCCGCCCAGGCGCGGAACGCCTGTTCTGCGTCTTCGACGCTTTCGTCCCTCAGGAGAACAAGGGGAATCTTGCGGAGAACATCCACGAGGGCACCGCGTGCCTGTTTCCCGAGGCGCGTCCGGTAGGCCTTAACGGAATAATTTTTGGTCGTTAGTAGTCGGGACCAGAGTTGGTTTCGATGCGCAATCTCGCGCGATAGGATAGCCGCTGGTCCAGGGGTATAAGAGGCTAAGCCTCTCTTGACCGCGTTCTTAGCCCTCTTTTGAGGGCCACAATTCGATCAATTTTCATTTTTAGATCGCGAGGTCCCTTACGTGCCCGTCCGGCACGTCGGGCCCCTTGAACCAAGGACGGTTCATTGGTGGTGGTTTCCTGTTGCAACCTGGAGGTATCACCCCTAGCGGGTAACGGTGGCGCACGAGTTAGTGCGTTCTCCCCACGTGTGGGGAATGGTTTGGATGACTGATAGCGCCGTTCGGCGCTATCAACATGGCCAGCCGTTGGGGAGAGCTCCCCAAGGGCGTCCACTTCCGATCCGTCGGAATAGTTTGCGTCCATAGACCGCTGAGGGTGTACAATGGACAGCCAGAGCGTACTGGCGTTGGAGTTCTCCAACAAAATTTTGATTATTGCGTAAGCAAAATAGTCTTGATGGGGGAGGATGTAACCGGGTTACATTCGGGTAACACTGAGTGTTGGTGTACATTGGTACACCACGGTTGAGGCCAGTATTGGCCGGGTTGAAAGGTTTCGAACCTTTGGTTATTTTAACCAATCAGGGCATGGGCCCTTGGTGTGGTGGTGTCAGCCATCCACGTGTCAGTACACAGGTCTGTACACTACATTCTAGCTAGGTATGAATTAGGAATATTCTACTTAGTGTTACATATAGTTTATATTAGTTTAAATAATTACATATTAAATATATATTCAGTTTACTTTCCACTCCGTAGTACAGACGCACGACCTCGACCGGTCGTGCGTGTAGTGAGTGTCGTAGCGTAAGGGGAGCCCTCCCCTTAGCTACACCCTTTGTAAGGGAGACTTGCCGTTAAGGCACTAGCACAGGCTAGAGTAAACTAACCCGGGAATCTTGGCCCCGAGTAGGAGAGCTCTCTCCTACTAAGCCCTTAATAAGGGCGTATCGGCTAAGTAGCGGCAAACGCCGCTTTAAGGAAAGCCTTCCACTGTGCGCTAGCCGCACCGGCTACACGATCCGTCAAAACTTAAGACCAAGAGCTCTTCATCATGGTCGAAGGTCGGTGGCGGTCTCGAAACTGACTGCCGAAGTTGCTTCCTCGGAGCAATCGCTATCAATGCCTCGTCCACTTCAGACCGAGAGGTGATACTGGCAGCTAATGTGCCCAATATCTTTTCCTCGCCCCTGGTGCACTTAACGACCACGAGGGTCCACTGCGACAAGACCGCCGACCATCTGCCTATACGTCCGTCCATCCCATTGGTTGATAATAGCCAGGCCAAAGTAGACCGCCTTGACAGGACATTTATAGGTCGGCCGACCAGCAGGTTGTAACACACATCCAGAATTCGTAGCAACGCCAGAACTTCTTTCTCGACAATTCCATAGTTCACTTCATTTGGCTTCAGCGTTCTGCTCGTGAACGTGACCGGATGGTACACACCATCATGATCTTGTACTAGAGTGGCCGAAATGGCCCACTGACTAGCATATACAATAATGGTCGGGACCTTTTTGGGATCGAAATGCTTCAAAATCGGTGCCGTCTCCATCTTAACCTTCAACATACCAAAAGCAAACTTTGCACGCTTCATATGGTCTTCGGCCTCCACTTGCGGACAATCTGCAGCAAGACCAGAGTCGGCGCCCCCATGTAAAGTTGCCCGGTTCTCTTCGCGCAACATACGGTAGTCCACTTCCCGGAGCTCATACAACACAGCCGCGTAGATAGCAAAATCTTCGATGAAGCGGCTGTAGTAGTTTAAACTTCCTAGGAAGGACTGCATTGCCTTCAGAGACTTGGGAAACGGGAGGTTGCTTAACGAATCCAGGTCCTTAGGATTAGCCTCTAGACCATTGTTCGAGACCATATGGCCTAAATAGGCGACCTTGGACATACCCCAAAAACTTTTTATGGCGCTGATAGATAGGTTCCAGCGGTCGCATGTCTCCAACAATCGTTCAACCTTCTCGCACAGATCGTTCCATGACGAGGCAGGTATCAGAATGTCGTCGATGTACGACCGCCTCCCTAGAACGGACGGTCTTCTTTCCCGATCGGGTTCACCCTCTGTAAACACATCATAACTTTCGGCAGGGTCCCAATCGGTCTTGATTTTGAAGTGTCCGTACAATGAGTTGTCTATCAACCTTTGATATTTCTGGGGTGCGTTCTTCAGACCGAACGGCATACGGTTCCACTCGAAAAGACCAAACGGTGTCACAAATGCGGAAATCTCACGGGCCCGATCAGTCATCGAGACCACCCAAAATCCACTTGCCATGTCCAGCAAACAATACCACAAGGTCTTGTCGAGGTCTTCCAACAGATCATTAATCAGCGGCATCGGGTAAACCATGAGTTTAGTCAACCGATTTACCAGCCGATAGTCGATGCACAACCTAATGTCGACGCCGTTCTTCTTGATAACAATTACGATCGTCGAGGCCGATGGCGAGGTCGACGGTCTAATAATCTTGGTGCCCAACAGTCCTTTAATGAGATCAGAAATCTTTTCACGGTACTGTGGCGCCATGCGTCGACACCGCTGGGCAATCGGCTTGACATCTCCAACGTCAATATCGCAAATCGCACCACGGGATGCAGGTTGTAAGGCGTTGCCCTTTCCGATCAGCAGATGTCTTTTCTTCCATATGATATTCTTCAACTGCTCGATCTGGTCTGGACTGTTAAGGTCTTGATCACCCACTTGTAAATCATCCATTGTAACTTCGGGAGAGTCGGCAGACACTTCAGGGAGGACTTCCATTTGGCTTTCCAGCTTCTGAATGTACTGTTCCCCGCCTTCATGTATACAGACTTGTTCATCTTCTGGGGTGATATCTCCTAGACCATCTGGACCGGCTGAACGCCCCTGGTCTTGATAGACGGGCTGTCCTTCACTGATATCGGTCTGATTAGGAATACCGTCATGGTCCGACCTAGCAACTTCATGTTCCCCTTCTTCCGTTTCTTGCTCCGCTGTCGCCTGGTCTTGTGCTGGCACCACGTTGACTAGCCTCGGCTCGTCTACGTGATGGTATACCGTTCCTGGTGACTGCGGCGCCTTTCTTCGGACCAACATCTTTTTTGGGGTGACATAACTTGGTCTTTCCACTAAAGGTGAGGTATACTCTTCCACCGACCCATCATCGCTGATAAGATCGGTGGTCGATTGGTACGCCAGGTTTTGCCACTCGACATACCTCCTCGACCCAATCGATACGTACCCCATCTTCCTTGGTGCCTTCCCTTCTGCTAACCACATGCCGACAATAGTGTTATTGTCCAGTGTCAGCGGCTTGTCACCGATATTGGTAACACGGACAAAATCACGTCGACCAGCACTCTTTACGAAGGTCGAGACCCACCGATCGCCCCTGGTCAACCATAACTTCCTCGAACGGAAACCTTTCTCGACCGGGGTATCGGCAGACCGACCAACTGGGATAGTGAGGTCTTGGTCCCACCGGACCAGATCGGTATACGAACCATACAGAGGTCTTCGACCAGCCAACTGGACCCTGGACCTCATCCGGGTGCGTAAGCACTCCATGTGACAGGTCTAGGCGAATACCAGCTGGGACCATGAAATCCATTCCTAGTAAATCATCTTGACCAGCCAACTTACCAACCCAAGCGCTGAAAAAGTAGACCACGATCCCGACAAAGTAATTTTCACACGCGTTATTTCTTCGGTCATATAAGAGTTTTCGCCGATCCCGACGCATTCTTGTCTCTGGGTATCGTCTATACGACATCCGACCTTACGAGCAAAGGCGGAGTCGATTATCGAAAATTCAGCTCCAGAGTCGAACAACATCGTCGCTTTCTGGTTATTAATCTTGCCACAGGCTTTCGCCTGCTTGAACCATTTATCAGGCGCGTGATACTTCCAGTATCCGCGGGATTCTCCAGGCAGCAAGTCCAACTGCATAACCACCTTAGTCCGGGAGTACTCACCGGTCTTCAGACTGTAGACCGGATGGTCTCGGTAGACGCAATTTGGAATAGAACGTGTATTGTCGGTCTTATCCTCCTTGCCGACATATGCATAGATGTGAACCGTAGAACGCTCGGCTCGATCCAGATTCCAACCTGGCGAGCGTTCTAGTTTAACATCTTTTCTGCGTCCGGCGGCAGCATCCCCGCGTGCTTGTCCGGCACGTACCACTTGCGCATCATGTTAAAAAATTCTTCAATCTTGCAGTGGCCGGCCTCGTGGATCTCTCCACATGACTTGCATACGAAGAGGCAGTGGTCCGTCGGGTGGACGCGTCTCTCGCACTTCTTGCAAACCATCTTCTTACAGCAGTTTGGACCATCATGTTTGCTCGACCCACAGTGGGAGCACTTCTGACGAGGTCGGTCTGGATCGGACTTGCTTCCGTTCCTTCCCTTCCGGTCCACCTGGTCGGACTCGACTTGGTCTTCGGGGCAGGTCCCGCAAGATAGACGTAACGATACTGGTCTTCATCCGATGACTCCTGGCTGGATGGACTTCCACTTTCCCCTTCTGACCCCGTGCTGTCATCAGCTAGAATTGCCTTGACCGCTCGGGTCGGTCTGGTCCAAGGTCTCTTGACCGGATCGGTCTGGGTCTTGGAACGATAGCGACCTGATCCACCAGCGGTCTTCGATATCATACTACGCGACTGTTGTAACGTCCGCAGGGTCTGTTCGACTTCTCCCGCATCCTTAAGACGCAGTAGAGTAAGCTGGTCCGCCAGTTCTTGATCGTCAAGGGTACTAATATAGTGACCCACATGCTCTAAGGCGGCACCGTTCGGCGGGTTATTCTCTTTGATTGTTATACCGGCGCGAAGTGCAGCCACGTTCAACCGATGCAAATACTCGATCGGTGTTTCGTCGGCCCGCTTCTGCATATGGTGGTACTTACGGGCGCTTGAAAATCCGGAGTTACAATATTGACCTTCAAACTCCGCACATAACAGGTCCCAGTCAGACCGGACGCCCCGACCCAACTGTTGAATCCAGTTCACAGCCGGTCCTTTTAACAAATCCCGGAAGATTAAACAACGTTCGCTTTTTGGGGTCTGGTCTCGCAGGAACTCAGACTTGACCCGACTGAACCAAGACCGGGCCTGGTCTTCATCAGCATCCTTGCCGGTGAAGTCCTTGAGGCCGGTCGTCGTGGCCATACGGATGCGCGGAATCGCAGCAGATCCAAAGTAGTAGGCAGTAGTGGAGGCTAGGTTAGCCTTGCGCACCTTGCCTGCGCCTGTACCATCTGACCCACCATTGTCGTCAAGACCGCCGACCGACTCCATATCACAGTCACTTTTCTTGCTTGGTCTACGCGGTCTTGCCGGTTGCGGCTTGCGCCTTTCCTTGCCGGTTGGTTTATCACTTCTAATAGGCTTATCCATAGATGTTACCGATTCCATATCCACATCTTTGCAAACATTGACACCTTGACAGGTAGACCGGTCTTGGACATGTGGGCGCATAGGTGTCTAACCCGTTCTTCCATGAAACGATGCATCATCGACTCAAACATGGCTTGGACGTTGGCTGGCGTCATGGGCAACGTGTTGATACCCTCATTTTGCGGAACTGAGGCCTGTGGGGCTTGCTGGAGCCCCGACTGGCAAGCAGTCCCTTGCTGCCGCATTTACCTTTTTTGTTCAGACCGGGCATGGTCCACCCCCATGGTCATCCGCTCGACACCGGTCTCCAACTCTGATGAGCTGTTAGAAGCCGGTGGAGACTGGTAGATCGATTCATCATCGGAACCAATGTCAACAAGATCTGTGGAGGCTTCGGCGACCTTCATTGCCGGTTGGTGGGAGTTGGGCGGCGAACCGCCCCCACCACTGGCACCAAACGGTCGTGGAGGTCCGACATCGACGACTCCAGTCTCCAAGCATCAAATTCAAAAAATTTATTGACACCGGCGGGGTCCTGCATTTTAATGCCAACCTGCGCCAACATCGCCACCAAATTCTTGACGAGCAGTAATGGTCGATCACTCTGGATCGGCTCGGTAGTGGGACCGAGAAGACGGTCGGGGATATGGAGGTCCAACACCCGAAACACCTGGTTTTGGCGAACAAATCGCTTCAATTCAAAAACATAATACATCTTGTCCAGCTCTTGTTCGGTGATAGCCTCATCCCCGACCTTCGACTTTTCTTCGAAGTCGTCTTCGTCGAGTGGCATTCCAAGCCCTTTTCTGGGCACCTTGGGGACTTTAGGGAGGTAGAACGGATCGTTCCAGTCAGCCTCCAAGTAATTTTCATCTTTTGGTTTTCCATCAATTTTTTTTATTCATATACATAGGATCAGGACCAAGGTCCTGATCCTTTCCGGAACTATAGCAAGACCTGCTATAGTCCCGATCGGCTCCGGTGGGAGCCTTTTGGGGAGGAAAAAACTTATTAATCCCGATCTGGTCCTCCACCAGGCCAGATCGGACATCGCCATCTTTATCAACAACGAGAACGTAAGGCGATAGCCTCTCCTTACGTCCTCTCCAGAACGACTCCATATTCAAATCATTCAAATCTTTGAATCCAATTTTTGATGGCATATCAGCACGGTGATATCCACGATCACCAAGTGATCCGGGCACGCGCACCATTGTGGTGGAGTCAAGTTCAAAATCGAAAACATTAGCATCGATAACCTGACTACCACCATCGCGCCCAGCCTTCCAACTTTCGGAGGGGGTACTCCGCGGACCACCACTCGAGATCTGGTCCGATCGTCCGCTGCAAGCAGACGACCGGTCGTCATCAGAACCCACTTGGTCCGATTGTTTAGTGTCCATCTCACCTTGTGTAACCAATGTAATGGGCTAGTTACACACTCGGTGGATCGGGATCGCAGATTGGATCGAAGCGGTCTTGAATATAGAAGACCGATCTGGGTAGGTAGCTCTGGGGCGGAACTCTTCACCCCAGACACAAACAGACCAAAAACACTTCCAGGAGATAATTTCCAATAGGTCGATCGTCCAAACGATCAAGACCTGACCAATACGAAATAATAGAGGGTAGACCGACCGTTCCGGTCTAGCCCCTGACCAATACGAAATAAGACCAAAGCCGGTCTAGTTTCCAACCAATGTTAAAACAAGCCAATATGTCCGCGTAAAGACCCAATATGCTCGTGAAACTCCACAAACGATATCTCCACGCCAAGACCAATCCAGTGAATAGCACGTTCCAAACGTACTTGAGTTGAGGTGTTGAGATCGCCAAATCGTACTCCCGTCGAGGGACTTCCGGTGGTCCAAAGTGCGCGTGCGGCGCGTCCACACCGGGTATAATGGGCGAGAGGGGATAATTCAACCCTCTGCCCCCAAACACTCCGCTGCGGGCGGAGGTGACTAGTGTACGAAAAGGGAAGAACGGCGACCCCTAGCTGTGGTGTGAACCAAGACCAGAAGAGGTTTCAGCCACTTATCCGAAAGCTAAAAGATTTCCTTACTTAAAGGTATAACCTCTGTACTAAAAGGTAAAACCACAACCAAAAGCCTCTTACTTGGAAAAACCACAACTAAACAACTACTACCCTGTAGTCCCTAAATGTACCCACACAAAAATATGTAAAATACCCAAAGTCGGGTGACTCACCAAAACTTGCGTACTTGACACTTCTTGAGTCTGATAGGCTGAAAAGACCCCCTTGTTTAAACCAATCCTAATTAGACTAAATGCCTTGACGAAACTTGACCAGAAGTGTGCCAAATTTTGGGCACGCTTCTTCACAACTGTCCGCGATCTTGGTACACTCTTTCGTCTGATCATTTGTTGACTTGGACAGTTCACCGCGCAGATAGGCCCTCAAGTTGACGATGCACTCTTCTTCGTCCTGCGCCTTCAGGATCCGTTCCGCCCTTAGCTGTTGTACAACGTACTCACTCAGCCTTTCCTTTGGGAACGATCTGCGAGACTTCCGAGTTCGCGATCTAGTCGCCGCCATCACATGTACCTGATCAGGGCTATCCTTGGGCTTGATAAATTCCGGGAGCATGTTTATGTTCATAAGTTCATGTAGAACGGACTCCTCGGTGATCGTCGCCCCGATCTGTTCCCGCATAGCTTTGGTCGCGAGGTGATCGGCGCTTCTGTTCCAATCCCGTTTCACGTGCAATAGCTCGTGTATTGGGATAGTCTTTCAGTGCCTTCATTACCCGATCATTCAGCAACTTGAGTCGTGGCGCCTTACAGTCGATCTCCCCGGTGATCTGCCTTATCACTAGGTTGGAGTCACCACATATGATAATCCGCCCTTTTTTGTGATGACAGCAATCAAGACATAGAAGGAGTCCCCGATATTCCGCCTCGTTGACCGTTATGTCAGGCGTGAAATCGGCGGCGGCTGCTACTATAGACCATTGTGGTAACTTCCACACTATGGCACTATAGGCGCCGACCTTCTTCTTCACGCTAGCCGATCCGTCGAAACTCAAGACCAGGAGTTCCTCGTCCTGATCGACTATCGGTGGCAGCAGCGAGATTGACTGTCGAGGTTGCTTCCTTGGGGCAATCGCCATCAGAGCTTCATCCACTTCAGACCGAGGGGTGATACTGGCAGCCAATGTGCCCAATATCTCCTGCTCTCCCTTGGTGCACTTGACGACCTCGAGGTACCACTGCGACATGATCGCTGACCATCTTCTGCCTAGCCGACCGTCCATCCCATTGGCTGATAACAGCCAGGACAATGCAGACTTTCTCGAAAGAACCTTTACAGATCGGCCGACCAGTAGGTTGTAGAACACATCCAAAATCCAAGTAAAGCCAAAACTTCCTTTTCGACGATCCCATAGTTAACTTCGTTCGGCTTCAACGTCCGGCTCGTAAAAGTGACCGGATAGTACACACCATCATGTTCTTGCACTAGAGTGGCAGAAATGGCCCACTTACTAGCGTACACAATGAAGATCGGCATTTTTTCCGGATCGTAGTGTCTGATAATAGGTGCCGTCGCCATCTTGGCCTCCGGCATACCAAAAGCAGCCTTTGCACGCTTCATGTGATCCTCTGCCTCCACCTGCGGAAAATCTGCGGGCAGATCAGAGTCGCAGCCCTCCCGTAAAGTTGCCCGATATCCTTCGCGCAACATATGGTAGTCGACTTCCCGGAGCTCTTACAGCACGGCCGCGTAAATCGCGAAGTCTTCAATGAAGCGGCTGTAGTAATTTAGCCTCCCTAAGAAGGACTGCATTGCCTTCAGTGATCTGGGAAACGGGAGGCTGCTCAGTGACTCGAGATCCTTGGGATTAGCCTCCAACCAACTGATCGACACCATATGACCCAAATAGGCGACATTGGACATGCCCCAAAAACTCTTCACAGCACTGATCGACAGGTTCCCGCGATCACATGTCTCCAACAACCGTTCGACCTTCTCGCACAGATCGCTCCATGACGAAGCAGGGATCAGAACGTCGTCGATATACGATCGCCTCCCCAGAACGGACGGTCTCCTTTCCCGATCGTGTTCACCCTCTGTAAATACATCATGGTGTTCGGTGGGTTCCCGATCGGTACTGATCTTGAAGTGTCCATACAATGCGTTGTCGATAAGCCTCTGGTAGATCTGGGGCGCGATCTTCAAACCGAACGGCATATGGTTCCACTAGAACAGACCGAACGGCGTAACAGATGCGGAGATCTCGCGAGCCCGATCGGTCATCAAAACCACCCAAAATCCACTTGCCATATCCAGTGAGCAATACCACAGGGTCTTGTAGAGATCTTCTAGCAGATCGCTGATCAGTGGTATCGGGTACACCATAAGCTTGGTCAACCGATTTACCAACCGGTAATCGATACACAACCTGATGTCGACGCCGTTATTCTTGATCACAATCACGATCGTTGAGGCCCACGGCGAGGTCGACGGCTTAATGATCTTGGTAGCCAACAGTCCTTTAATAAGATCGGACAGTTTTTCGCGGTACTGTGGCGCCACACTTCGGCATCGCTGGGCGATCGGCTTGGTATCATCTACGTCGATGTCACAGATCGTTCCGCGAGCATCAGGGGGTAAGGCGTTGCCTTTCCCGATCAGCAGATGTTTCTTTTTCCATATGATCTTCTTTAGCTGATCGATCTGGTCCGGACTGTTGACAACCCGATCACCCACTTGCAGATCGTCCAAGGTGACTTCGGGCGGATCAGCAGACACTTCAGGGAGGACTGCCATCTGGCTCTCCATCTCCTGAATATATTGATCCCCGCCCTCATGGATACAAACTTGGTCGTTTTCCGGGGAAATTTCACCCAAGCCGTCCTGATCGGTTGATCACTGCTGTTCCAGAGCGGCGGGCTGACTTTCAGCGACATAGATCTGCTTAGGCGCGCCATCGTGGTCCGCCCCAGCAATGCTATGTTCCCCTTTCTCTATTCCCGGCTCCGCTGTCGCCTGTTCTTGTGTCGCCACCACGTTGACGAACCTTGGATCATCTGCTTGATGGTCCACCGTGTCCGGCGACTGCGGTGCCTTTCTTCGAACTAACATCTTCTTTGGGGTTACATAGCTGGGCCGTTCCACCATAGGTGAGGTATCTTCTTCCACCGATCCATCATCGCTGATCAGATCGGTGGTCGCTTGGTATGCCAAGTTATGTCACTCAACATACCGTCTCGATCCGATCTAGACGAACCCCATCTTTCTTGGCACTTTCCCTTCCGCCAGCCACATGCCAACAATAGTATTGTTGTCGAGCGTAAGCGGCTTGTCACCGATATTAGTGACTCGACAAAATCATATTGTCCGGCGCTCTTCACAAAGGTTGCCACCCACCGATCGCCCCTGGTCACCCATAACTTCCTTGATCGAAAACATTTGTCGACCGGGGTATCAGCGGATTGGCCGACTGGAATGGTGACATCTTGGTCCCACCTGACCAGATCGGTGTGCTATCCGTATAGGGTCCGCCGACCATCTAACTGGATCTGGACCTCATCCGGGAGTGTAAGCACTCCATGAGACAGATCAAGGCGAATACCTGCCGGCACCATGAAATCCATGCCTAACAGGGAATCCTGCCCGGCCAGCTGGCCAACCCAAGCGCTGAAGAAGTAAACCAACGAACCCGATAGGGTGATCTTCACGCGCGTCCTTCCTTCGGTCATGTAAGAACTTTCACCGATTCCGACGCATTCTTGTCTCTGGGTGTCGTCTATACAACATCCGACCTTACGAGCAAAGGCGCAGTCGATAATTGAGACTTCGAACCCAGAGTCGAACAACATCGTTGCCTTCTGGTTGTTTATATTACCACAGGATTTCGCCTGCTTGAACCATTGTCGGGCGCATGATACTTCCAGTATCCGCGAGATTCCCCAGGCAGCAGATCCAGCTGCATGACCACCTTCGAGCGGGAATATTCATCGGTCGCGAGATTGTAGACTGGATGATCCCGATCGACGCAATTTAGAATAGAACATGTATTTTCAGTTTTATTCTCCTTGCCGACATATGCATAGATTCCAAACGTAGATCGCTCGGCTCGATCCAGATTCCAACCTGGAGAGCGTTCTAGTTTAACATCTTCTCAACGCCTGGTGGAAGCATCCCCGCGTGCTTACCCGGCACATACCACTTGAGCATCAGATTGAAGAACTCTTCGATCTTGCACTGGCCGGCCTCGTGGATCTCTCCACATGACTTGCACACGAAGAGACAGTGATCGGTGGGGTGGACGCGTCTTTTGCACTTCTTGCATATCAGCTTCTTCCAGCAGTCCCCACCATCGTCCTTACTTGACCCACAGTGAGAACACTTCTTGCGAGGTCGGTCCGTATCGGACTTGTTCCCACTCCTTCCCTTCCGATCTTCCTGGTTAGGTGTCGCTCTGGTTCTTGGGGCAGGTTCCGTGACGAAGATGTGGCGATATTGGTCCTCGTCCGACTCCCGACTGGACTGGCCGCTACTTTCTTCTTCCGATCCAGTGCTGTCTTCAGTCGCGATCGCCTTAACAGCATGAGCCGATCTGGTCAGGGGCCTCTTCACCGGATCGGTCGGGGTCTTAGATCTGTAGCGACCCGATCCAACGGAGACCTTCGCCCTCATGCTGCGTGAATGTTGCAACGTCCGCAACGTCTGCTCCACTTCCCCCACATCTTTGAGGCGCAGCAGAGTGAGCTGATCTGCCAGCTCTTGGTCATCAAGGGTACTGATGTAGTGACCCACATGCTCCATAGCGGCACCGGTCGGCGGGTTGCCTTCCTTGATCGCTATCCCGGCGCGAATTGCAGCAACGTTCAACCGTTGCAAGTACTCAATCGGTGTCTCGTCGCCCCGCTTCTGCATATGATGGTATTTGCGGGCGGTAGAGAATCCGGAGTTGCAGTACTGCCCCTCCAATTCTGAACATAGCAGGTTCCAGTCAGGTCGGACATCCCGACTCAACTGTTGGATCCAGTTTGCAGCCTATCCTTTCAGCAGATCTCTGAAGATCAAACACCGTTTCTTTTTTGGTGTCTGATCCCGCAAGAAAGCAGACTTGACCCGACCAAACCACGATCTGGCTTGCTCCTCGTCGGCGTCCTTGCCAGTGAAATCCTTGAGATCAGTGGTAGCAGCCATGCGAATGCGTGGGATCGCAGTAGATCTAAAATCAAAGGCGGTCGTAGAGGCTAGGTTAGCCCTGTGCGTTCTTCCCGCACCTGCACCGTCTGAACCATAGTGGTCATCCGGATCGCCGATCGACTCCATGTCGAAATCGCTGTTTTTGCTTGATCGGCACGGTCGGGCTGGCTGCAGCTTGCGTCTTCCTCTGCCAACTGGTCTGCCACCTTGGGTAGCCTTATCCGTTGATGTAACTTATTCCATATCAACATCCCGGCAAGTGTTGACATTTTGCCGGGACGATCGGTCCTGAGCTTGCGGGCGCGGAGGAGATCGGCATCGTTCTCCCATCAAACGCTCCATCATTGCCTCAAACATGACTTGACGTTAGCTTGGGTCATGGGCAGCGTGTTGGCATCCTCCTTTGGAGGTACGGAAGTCTATGGGGGCTCCTGGGGCCCTGACCGGCATGCAGACCCCATGCTGCCGCACGTCCTTTTTATGCTCCAATGGGGTATGATCTACCCCCATGGTCATCCGCTCAACACCGACCTCCAACTCCGACTATACATTAGAGGAAGGTGGAGACTGATACAGCGATTTATTATCGGAACACACATCATCGTGTGCTGCCGTGGCCTCAGCGACCTTCAATGCCACGGTGGGACTTGGGCGGCGAACCGCCCCCACCAACGGCACCAAATGATGATGTAGGGTCGACATCGACATCTTCAGCTTCCAAGTGTCCAGATCAAAGAGCTTATGTACGTTGGCGAGGCTTTGCACTTTTATGCCGACCTCAGCCGACATCGCCAGCAGGTTCTTCACCGATAGCAACGGCCGATCGCTTTGGATGGGCTCGGTGGTGGGTCCGAGAAGGCGATCGGGGATCTGGGGGTTTAAAAACTGCATGACCTGGTCTTCACGAATAATTCGCTTTAGATCGTGGATGTAATACATCCTGGTCAGGTCTTCTTCCTTGATAACCCCATCCCCGACCTGCGACTTTTCTTCCAAGTCATCTTCTTCGAGTGGCATTCCCAGCCTTTGCTTTGGAACCTTGGTAAGGTGGAAACGATCGTTCCGATCAGCCTCCAAGTCGTTTTCATCTTTTATTTTTTCATGAAAACGTCCATTCAAATGCATAGTATCAGGACAAAAGTCCTGATCCGTTCCGGAACTATAGCAAGACTTGCTATAGTCCCGATCGGCTCCGGTGGGAGACTTATGGGGTGTAAAAAACTTATTAATCCCGATCTGGTCCTCCACCCGGCCAGATCGGACATCGCCATCCTTATCTACAACGAGAACATAAGGCGATAGCCGTTCCTTATGTCCTCTCCAGAACGATTCCACATTTATTTCATTGTAATCAATTTTTGACGAGATATCATCTCGGTGATATCCGCGATCACCAAGTGATCCGGGCACGCGCACCATTGTGGTGGAGTTAAGTTCAAAATCGAACACCGTAGTGTCTAGAACCTGACCACCATCGTGCCCAGCCTTTCAACTGACGGGGGTTACCCCGCAAACCTTCGCCTACGATCCGATCTGATTGTCCGCTTCTAGCAGACGACCGATCATCAGCATAGGACGCCTGGTCCGATTTCTGCGTCTCCATCTCACCTTGTGTACCCGATGGAATGGGCTGGTTACACAATTGGTGGATCGTCGCCGTGAATTGATTCGGGTCTTAAATGCGAGACCGTGCTGGGTAGTGTACCCTGGGCGGAACTCTTCACCCTGGGTACGGGCAGACCAATTATACTCAGAGTAAGTATAATCCAAAGGGCAGATCGCTTAACCGATCGTAGAGCCCAGCCAATGCGAGAATAAAAGACCAATATTCCAATATGGAGATCCAACGAAAACGTGACAAACTCCACGAACGGTATCTCCACGTAACAATCCAAAAACCTGCTTACACGTTCCAAACGTGCGTGACTTGGGATTGCGAAGCCGACCAATGCGTACTCCCGTCGAGGGACTTCCGGCGGGCCAAGTGCGTCTGTAACGCGTCCCGGCCGGGTATAATGAGCTAGAGGGGATTGGGGTGGAGCGGCCGATCAAAGTTTTTGACGCTTGATCAGGCTGTACCACGGCGCCCGGACTGCCGACTAACGAAGGGGGTCCTCCGGTTGTCCTTGACTGCTTGTGTTTCTGCTCACCTTGTGTACCCGACGGCTTAGGCGTGGGTCGCTCTCCAGGTGGCGAGGATGTAAACACGGCAATTCCTTGATGCAAGATTGATGAACTTGTAATGAGTTGATCGAGGTGATGATCAGGCGTGATCAGGTATAATCGAGCTCGAACCAGGTTCGAACAGGCTTGATAAACAGTGATCAAGCTTGGGCAGGCACCGAAAGTCGTTGATCAGCTGTGATCAGACTTGATCAGGCTTGATCAGGCACTAAAAGTAGTTGATCAGCTGAGATCAGACTTGATTAGGCTTGATCAGGCACCAAAAGTAGTTGATCAGCTGAGATCAGACTTGATCAG
>CM047587.1:41315500-41327030 GCA_026184515.1 Peronosclerospora sorghi | reverse complement strand
ATCAGGCACCAAAAGTAGTTGATCAGCTGAGATCAGACTTGATCAGGTGCCAAAAGTTGCTCAGGTACAAGTCGGTGCGATCTGCGAGTTGATGATCGCGGGTCACGAGTTGCAGAGTGTCGATCAGGTGTTGATCGGCAAAGGGGGTACTTGATAAGGCAGTGGAAGTCTTCACTGCCCGATCACGGAGCCTCTGGAGTCTTAAACATCTAAAGGAACACCCAAATATTTGTATTCCTAGCCTAGACCTACGAGGGGGGGATAAATCTCACTTAATCCACCTAGAGTTCCCGTGGGGCGCTTACAGCAGCCGAACTCTAGGGGCCAAACGTGAACAAAACGCGGAGAGGTGAGATCACTGCTCAATCACACTCCCAAAATCAAAAAAAAACTTTACAGTAGAACCGCTGACACAGCGGGCGGAGTTGCGGGATGAGTTCTTGACACTATACGCCTGCCGGTGGGCCAAAAATGCACTAGGTGCTCCCGTTCGGGACGTAGAGATGCGTAGAGGTAGGGGAGGCGCAAAGGTGCCGTCCCTGTAGTGTCCAAAGGGGTTGAACGCAAAAGGAGAACTTTATTATTGCTTAAATCCTAAGAACTACCAATTACATAATATCCACCAATCAGAACTACCCGTTCCAGCGTCCTCCGTCGACCATTCGACCTGATTTATCCGTCGTCCGTCGCTGTTCGTCGGTGTTCGCTGAGTACCTGTACGTAACCGTCCCATCTTCCTATGCCCTGTCTATGTCCTGAATATGTGCACCACGGTTGTACACACAACTTTATACGCCGTGGTACAGAAAATCGTATACGATTACGTACCCGATTTTTGTCCGTAATCGGCCCCCCTAAATTAGGCCCAAAAATTAGGCCCTATAATAAGGTCCTATAATAAGGCCCGTTATTGGGCCCAATTATAACACGCTTTACGACAGCCGCCCCTGATCCTCGTCCCAGCCGTACAGCGGTTGGGGCGACGGTCGATCATGCCGTTAGATATCGTGGATCATGCCACCGTTGGTCGGCTTGTCCACCATGACGTCATCGGCCAGGTGATAATCACCCATCAATCTGCCTGCCCCTTCTCCCGCCGATCAGTTCCCGTTCCGTCAGGCTGTTACCGTTAGTGTTACGCCCCTCGCGATCCAACGTTCACCCTTCACCAACCGTGTCATCTGCGATCAAGCTGTCTCGATCAGGCATTCCTGCATTTCCATCATGCAAGCGATAACGGACGGCACCCCGGCAAACACCACCGAAACTCCTGCCCTGGATCGGGCCGCAGCTGATCAGGCGATCGCTGCTATCAATCGGGCTTACATCTTGCAAGAGGCTCTACACGCGCGTGATGATCAGATCGCCACGTTGTCTTACTCGCTCGCGATAAGTGAAGACACTGTCACGATGCTTCGGCAGCATCTCGCTCGTGCCAAACGCGCCTTGGTGGAGCGAGATGTTGCGATCAAGCGGGACGCCCTCAAACAGCTCAAACCATTGCGTGATTTCGTCGACACCACAGTCAATGATCTCCAGACTAAGTTGAAGACCATCGAAAGCGCTATGGCCGATCAAGAAAAACTCATGGTCGATCAGCGCACACAGATCCGGGATCTGGAAGGCCGTCATGCCCGTGATAGGTATCTTTGATCGGTGCATGAAGACACCATCGCTGATCAATCGCGGGAGCTGGATCAACTTCAGCAGGGCTTAGTCAAGTTACAAGAAGAATAAGATCGGGATGCTTCTGGGAATCAGCGCTTGTTCGAAGAGGCGCTCAAGATCGCCTCCGAGATTAAACGGCGCAAACGCCAGTACAGTCGCCTCCGAAGGAAGAGCAAGTCCAATTGCATGAAGATGGACGAGTATACCGCCATCGTGGACCATACGCAGGAATTATCTGACCGGGTTGCGGGAGTGTCGGCCCTCCAAACTGAGCTGGACGATCTGCACGCCGCATATTTCCAGCTGGAGAGCGAGCATTCCGCCATGCAATGCTGCTTCGATCAAGTTTCCGTAGAACGCGACACGTTGCGCCATCAACTGCAGGAGGTTCAGGGCAAATTCACACAGTTGCGCTCGTTTCACTCGGACCTTCAGTCTCAGTTGGCTGGTATGTCGTTGCGGATGCAGATCACACCAGTTATCCGCACCCCTTCGGCGGGTTCTGATCAAGCTACACCGCCAGCTGGCCTTATGGACCCTCCTGACGGCTCGATCAGGGCTCCGCCCCTTCACCTAAAAGGCGTACTCAGCGTTCCCTATCCTCTTCTCTGTTGAAGCGGCCACGCCTCCTTTCTCCTATTTCGGAGGCGAAGACGGAAGACGATGATCCTCTAAGTCCTGATCAGGACGATGAAGGCGGATTTCCTGGCCCTATCGCTTCTATTCCTTCCACTCCTACAATTAGCGAGTTCGGGAGCGAGGATCTACCTGATCAAGTCACTGCCGGGTCTCTTTTTCCGCGTACGGGTGATTTCCGGACGTTGATCGCGGTATATGATGATATCAGTGACGCCGACATCCTGCCGTGGACTCCGGATCAGCTTGGTGGGTTTGATCTGCGTAACGTCAAGGCCCAAGTGGTCTTTGTCTACTTGACCCGCCCCGCAGGATGGTTGTTCCCGGCTGCCGTGCACGCCCCTCCGGCTGATTCATGGTCCAGTCATTTAATCACCCAACCGGAAGTGGAGCTGCTGTATTCTCAATGCCCTTGGGGCGTTTTCATGACCATGTTGCCGCCCCTTTCTTTTCGCTCAGTCGGCTGGTTCGCCGACTTCGAGATAAAGTACCGGTCGTTTCTCGAACATCACGCGCTGGCGATCTGGGAGTCGACACATTATCTCCCTATCGCGAAAGGCCATCGCGAGACGGATGAATTCTTCCGGAACTACTACAACAGTCGCCGCCAACGCAGAAGTCGTGCCGGAGCGACCTGGAAGAGGGTCGTGGATTTTTTCCTGCGGGGGATGATCGACGGAAGATGTGATCTCGACATTTTCCTGGACCCGTCGATCACCCATTGTGCTCGCAACCGTCCTTTGAAGTATGCCCCGGCCGACGATGGGGCGTGGTACCCATGTTTCCTTTCGGACCCGCCACCCCGGACCCTATTGGACGCGTTGAAGGAGGTTGATACCTTTGAACCTTGGCGGGTTCAATATCGTTCCTCCCCTGAGAGCCACCCTGGCCGTAAAATCCCTCGTATTCGTCGCAAGTTCTTTGGGTCTAGTTAATCGGTTGATCGTTCCGTCCTTAATCAATAAGCAATCTTGATCATGCCATTTCCACTGTGCTTCTTTACTTCCCAATGCATGATATAAACCGGTATTCTGTTGTCTTATCTTTCGTTACTCCATCACCTTGTCTCGCAATATCCATCGTAAAAACATCACCTCAAGTCATTTATCACTTCTTCATCAATTGTGAGTTTCGTCAATCATTTTTCTTCAATCGGTAATTCTTCGATCGTAATTCATGACCAGTCTGCCGATCACGCATTATTTGGACTCTTCGTTTACTTGCATCACGTCAAACCGATGTCTGTTGATCCTTTTCCTCTCCAAGTCCTTGATCAGATCATCAGAGTTCAATTCTGCCTCGTCTACCCACGACGGCTCAGCATAACCTTTCCAGTAAACTTGATATTCGCGTAACGTTCTTCCATATCTAGTCTTTCGACCTGATCGGACATCGGTGATACGATCAACTTCAAATTCATCTGGATCTAGCGTCTTTTCCCAGATGTCTTCAGGTAACAAAGCTTCATAGAAGTCAAAACGATCCTCTATCCCAGCTGTTCGTGCAGTAGTAGGGCGATCTGGAAATTCCTTGACCAATTTCAACTTGGACAGATGCACTACTGGGAAAATACGATAGTCGGTGCCAGATGTATCCAGTCTCGCCGCATGATTACCGATTACCTCATCGACTCTGAATGGCCACATGTGCGCCAGTTTCTTCGCGAACCCTTCTTTCACCCGATCAAGGTATAACCATACCCTTGATCCAGCTTCGATATTGTGTGGTGTCACTTGATCATTGTGCTTCTCAGCTCGCTCAGCCATCGCTTGATGCAATCTAGCGCTCACTTGATCACGGTCCTAACGATAGTTCTTTTGAAGCTTATATCTCCACCGGCGAGCATCCCGGTATTTACGCCGAATTTCGCCCAGTTGCAATGTCGATTCCAACGATGATCGTGGGTCCCACCCATACGCCAAATAAAATGGTGTTTCACCACGAATGCGATCGGGGGTCGAGTTCAGCGCAAATACCAGCCGCTCTTCATACAAGCTCCAATCTTTCTGTCCGGCATCTGCTACATACATCTTGATTGCTCGCGTGATCGTCTGCACCTTCCTCTCCGCCTTGCCATTCGCCTGTGGACGGTATGCCATAGTGGCACTCTGACGTTGTCCCACGATTTTGTTGAACGCGCGAAATACTTCCGACATAAAACCTGGTTCACGATCGTGCCGGAGCACTTCGCTAGCCCCTAATCGTCGAAACACACACTCTTCATAATTTCCGGCAACTTTCTGCGCTGTGCGAGACGATCCAGCTTTCGCGATCACCATACCCGTGAACAGATCCGTCCAAATCAGCAGTTCAGTATGTCCATCCGTCGATCGGGGTAGTGACGGGATATGATCCATGGCTATCACTTGAAATGGCTACGTAGCCTCGATATTCCCCGGCTACATTCCCTTGATCGTAGGTTTGTCCTTCCCCGTCTCGCAATCTACGCATTGTCCGACAAACCTTTGTACGCTTCGGAATAGGCCACGCCAATGGAAGTATCGTCTGATCCGCTGATATGTACGCCCTATGCCTTGGTGTCCTCCTTCCACTCTCACATGATAGTGGTGGAGGACATATGCATGTAGGTTCTCGGGTAAAACCAGCTTAATCAAAAGGTGCCGATCGTCTTGATCATCTTTTTCATCGTTGGCTTTTCTTTTAGCCATGTTTCCAAAGTATATCAGCAATCCTTGTTCATCGACATCGTAGTCGTCATCAATTTTCGCGCAGTCCTTAACTTCGTCTGCGCTCAATTGTGAGACGTCACCATACAGATAACTTCGCAAATCATGAATCCATTTCTATTCGTCCTGTGCCTTTTTCACCCGTTCCGCCCTTATCCCGGATATAGATATATTGGGCCACGTTGACGGTCGCGGCTGATGTAGGTTACGTGATCGTGTCATCACTAGTACTTGCGGGGAAGTGGGATCTTCATTCCACGTGATCACTTCCGGCAACCTGTTGAGATCGGTCAATTCCTCAAGCTGTTTCACGTCATGGATTTCAAATCTTGTTCCAACCTGCATAGCCCTAGTGGTGATGTGATCTGCACTCTTATTCCACTCTCTTTTGACATGCACTAGATCATTATCCGACCATTCGCGAAGGAGATTCAACGCACGCTGTTGCAACACTTGCAATCGCGGAGATTTACACTCTATTTCGCCTCGCATTTGCCGGATTACTAAATTTGAATCTCCTCACACGATCATCCTTCCTTTGGGGTATCTCGGCAGTAGGTCCAAACTTAAAAGAAATCCATGGTATTCCGCTTCGTTCACCGTGATATCAGGTGCATGATCGGCTACCGCGGTCATAATCTTCCACTCCGGTAATTTCCATACAATAGCGCCGAACGCATCTATACGTCGCTTGACAATTGCAAATCCATTGAAACTAATCACGTAGAGTTCTTCGCCTTTTCGACCGTAGGAGGTGGTACTTCAATCATCTGCCGCGGTTGATTTTTCGGTGCGATCGCAATCAGTGCCTCATCTAATTCGGTGCGAGGAGTGATACTTGCAGCTAACGCCCCCAGTACCTCCTCTTCTCCCTGTACACATTTCTTGATCTCGAGGTCCCATTGTGATAAGATCGCAGCCCATCTGCCCAGCCGTCCGTCCATCCCGTTGGATGTTAGTAACCATCTCAGCGTGGATAAACGCGACAAGACAGTGATCGTCTTTCCGACCAGCATCGTGAAGTAAACATCCAAAACCCGTAGAAGCGCCAGAACTTCCTTTTCGACGGGGCTGAAGTTCAGCTCACCGTTCTTCAACGTTCGGTTGGAAAATGCCACGGGATAATACACTTGATCATGTTCTTGTTCCAGCGCGGCGGATACCGCCCACTTGCAGGCGTAAACCACGATCACTGTCGTTTTGTTCGGATCAAAGTGGCGCAGGGTTGGGGCTGACGCAATCTTCGCCTTCAGCATGCTGAATGCTACTTTTGCCCTGATTAATCTATCACCTTCCTGATCCATATTCTCCTTGCTCAATGATCGGCTCTTTAACTATTGATAATCCTTTCCCTTAATTCGTAGAGCACAGCGGCATAAATCGCGAAATCTTCGATAAACCGACGGTACTAGTTCAAACTCCCCAAAAACGATTGCATGGCCCGTAAGGTGCCAGGGAAAGGCAAATCAATCAGATCATCTAAATTTTTCGGATTTGTTTCCAAACCTCGGCTAGAGACATGATGCCCTAAATAGGGAACTTCGCTTCGCCCCCAGTACGATTTGGCCACGCGGATCGATAAATTCGATTGATCGCACTTCTCCAACAAACGATGCACCTTGTCACACAGGGTAGTCCATGTAGGTGCAGGGATCAAAATATCATCGATATATGATCGCCGCTGCAGTACAGACAGGCCCGGTGTTTGGTCGGGCTCTCCCACCGTAAATACATCATCTGATTCGTCAGCACCGTCCTTAACCTTGATATACCCATACAATGCGTTATCAATCAACCGCTGGTAGATTTGCGGGGCATTCTTTAGGCCAAAAGGCATCCTATTCCATTCTAACAATCCAAACGGAGTGACAAACGCCGAAATCTGACGCGCTCGATCGGTCATAGATACGACCCAAAAACCGCTCGTCATATCCAAAGAGCAAAACCACAGCGCTTTATCCAAATCTTCGAGTAGATCAGAGATCAGGGGCATTGGATATACCCATCAGGCGCGTGAGTTGATTCACCGCGCGATAGTCGATACATAGACAAATATCAACCCCGTTCTTTTTCACAATGATCACTATAGGTGATGCCCAGGGTGACGTAGACGGTTGAATGATATTGGTAGCCAATAGCTCTTTGATCAAAGCCGATAACTTCTCGCAAAATTGTGGAGCCACCTTACGACACTTTTGGGCGATCGGGCGAGCATTGCCTACATCGATATCGCAAGCAACTCCACGTGCAGCAGGAGGTAGTGCGTTCCTATTTCCGATCAACAGATGTTTCTTCGCCCAAATTATATCGCGAAGCTGATTAATTTCTTCTGGCGTGTTGATCAAGGGGTCTCCGACTACCAAATCGTCCCTAGTTACTTCATCGGCGCTTGCAGATACTTCGGGCATTGTATCAAGCTGCTTCTCCAGTTCTTCCACATACAAATCTCCACCTTCATGGTAACAAACTTGATCATCGATAGGGATTACACCACTTCCCTAGGATCGGCTGAGATAAGGTGATCGCGCGTGTCTTGAATAGACGTATCTCTCGCAGTAGGTTGTTCAACTCCTTGATCCGGGTTAGGACCTTTCATCTCCGGCTCCGGATTGCACCGCGCTTGCACCTCTTGCACCTTTTGCGGTCCTCCAGTTACCAATGCCACAGATGTGGCGATGGGGTCCGTAGGGCGTACTAAAATACTTCGAGGAGTAGGATATCCCTCTTCTCGACTAGGGGACCTTGATCGACACTTTCTTGATCGTCATTCCCGGAATCGGTAGACGCTTGATACGCGATATTTTGCCACTACTTGTAACGATTAGACCCTATCGAAACAAATCCAGGGCGATGGGGCACATCATCTTTGTTCATACAGATGCCTAAAATCGTCTCACCTTGCACGATGATCGGATGATCAACAACGTTCGTAACACGCAGGTATCGCAAATTGCCCACGCCCCTAGTGATAGTGGGGACCCAATCTTTTCCAAGAGTAATCCACAACTTTCGAGATCGCTGGTCATAAATTCGAACCTCGTCAGATCGACCTACTGGGATCTGTTCGTACTGATTGAGTTTCATATAATTACCACTCGATCCATACAGCTGTCGGCGCCCCTCGAATGGGATGATCACCTCATCAGGCGAACTTAGCGCGCCGTGGGCGATGTATAACCGAACACCAGCTGGTATCATAAAATACATACCCAGTATAGCATCTTGACCAACAAGTCTGCCCACCCATGCATGGAAATAATAGACCAACGAGTCTGCTAACGTAATCTTGATTTTAGTGCGCCCTTCCGTGAGGTATTCACTTTCTCCAATGCCGACACATTCTTGCGTTTGACTCGGATCGATCTGACAACTCATCTTACGAGCAAAGGTTGAGTCAATTATCGACACTTCAGCACCAGAATCAAATAATAGTGTGGCACGTTCGTTATTTATTTTACCACTCGCCTTGGCTTGTTTAAACCATTTCTTTGGCGAGTGGTATTTCCAATATCCACGCGATTCACCTGGAAGTAGATCAACCTCCATGATCACCGGGTACCGAGAAAACTCATCGATATGGAAATTAGCCAAGCGTGGTAAATCAGGCTGATCACATTTATCAGTATCTCTTTCTGCTGCTTGATCAGCCCTCTTCTTATCCACATATTCAAAAATACACAAACCAGAACGCTCTTCTCGTACCAGATTCCAACCTGGCGAGCGTCCTAGTTTAACACATCTTCAGCTTCCTTGGGCAGCATTCCAGCATGCTTGGTGGGATTGTACCACTGGAGGATGCGGTTGTAAAACTCTTCCATAGGGCACTTGCCCGCATCGTGAACTTCGCCGCATGCTCGACAGACGTATAAACAATGATCGGTCGGATGTCCCTTCTTGCCACACTTGAGACAGGTCAGGAGCTTCCAGCAACGAAGATTATCGTGCCTGATCGACCCACAGTGCCTGCATTTCTTCACCGCCCCTTGATCGACTGCAATTGTATCACTTCGATTACCTGATCGGGACTCGCCAGGCTGATCGAGCGCCCCTGGTTGGTCGCGTATAGCAGCAATCATGTAACAGCGCTGATCTCCATCGCTTCAACTGTCGTCGGCAGTTGATTCTTCACTTCCAGACGACACCTTGATCGCGCGTACTGCCTTGGGCTTCCGCGCTGGGGCAGGTTCCCGATCATCGCCGAATTTTCGGCGGAATCGGCTGGTACCTACGGCCGCTATTGGCTGGTACCACCTATTACGTGCATACGCCCGCAATGTCTCTTCCAGGTCTGCCGCAGTGTCCAACCGCAAAAGCGCCAGTTGATCAGCGAGCTCGCGATTGGCCAATGTATCCAAGAAATGTTTTACATGTTCACGTAAATTTGTAGGCGATCCATCCCTGATCGGCAACTTGGCTCGCAATCCCGCCACATTCAACCGGTGCAGATATTCTATTGGGCTTTCATCCGACCGCTGCTTCGTATAATAGTACTGCGGGATGCCGATTGTACACTTCCACAATATTGAACTTCAAACTCATCCACAAGATTTTTCCAACTTGATCGAGTGCTTCTACTCAGCTGGCGATGCCAATTGCGCGCTGGTCCTTTTAGTAGATCACCTAGGATCAGACACTTTTCAGGATCAGAAGCTTGATCCCGCATAAATGCAGACTTGAGGCGACTAATCCAATTCCGCGCTTGATCTTCATCCCCTTCCTTTCCCGAAAATTCTTTTAGATCACTGATCGCAGACATTCGAATCCTGGGGATCGTCTGTTGATCAGGCATCCCAGTATGTGCGGACGCAACGGTGGCTCGTCGTGGTAGTGTGATCGGCTCATCTGGGTCAATATACTCGCTCTGGGATCGTTGATAATGGAACGAATATACTGATTCCATGTCAACGTCCTTGACCGTTGTCGATATTTCTGGATTCGAGTGCTGCTGACGAAGTGAAAGCACAGATTCCATGTCAACGTCGTTGATCGACGCAGCTGGTTTTTCCAGCCGAAGACTCCAGGTGTCAGCTTGCGTCTTTCTTCAGCCAGAAACTTTTCCATAGCCTTATCAAAGAATGTCTGCAGCTGTGGACTTTGCGATACTTAATCATCTTCTGCTTTGATCTATTTAGGTTCCATCTTGATAGCCGAAAACTTGGATTTATCCTTCTGGCAAACTGTCATCCTGGTGATCTTGGGCTCTATACTCCCGGCACTACTCGACTCCGCTTCAAATTCATCGCCTTCAGAAGGGGCAGATTCGTAGCACGATGATCCCGTGTGTTCTGCTGCGTTGTTTGACGGACCTGCTTCAATCTTCAACGGAGAGTGCAAGGGTTCCAACTTAGTGGTTTGATCCACGATAGGTATCAATAGATGAAACAACTGCTGGGTAGCTTCTGACAGATCTTCTGCATCCTGATCAAAAACCTCTTCAGCATCGTAGGCGCCTGTCGTCATACCTTCCTGCTTGATCAGGCGTGTTATCCTCAGTACGATCGTGAGCTTGTCCCTCCCATCCGTAACTGGCTGATCGACCGGTCCGTTCATCTTCCCGCTGATCATGACCCCAAGTAGGCTCATGATCGAATTCGTCAATAAGAAATATTCCAGTTTTCCTTTATAAACCTTTCGGTAAAACGTCCTCACCAGATCGGCTTCCGTTGGTGGTGTACTAGATCGACTTTCGTCGCTCTCCGACCCAGGCGCCTTCATCAACACCTTCGGCTGGTCGGTCTTGTAATACTTCGCCACCGGATCCCAATCCGGATCATTATACACACATATTTTTGGCGGATCATAATCTGCGTTATGATCCGCATGGGCTCCCGAAGAAGTCTCGGGAGGTGGTTGAGGCTTCTCCTCCTTTTTTTCATCAAGATTCCTCCCCAGATCCTGATGATCAGCATTTCCTTTCTTCTTCAGGCATGACGACGGCGAACTGCCTTCCATCGTCACAACCTCCTCCTCCTTTTCCACCTTTATCTTCACTTCTGCTTCCGCTTCCGTTTTCACTTCCACATCAAAGCCATCTTGTGTAGAATCGCGGTGATATCCCGCGTCGCCCAAAGATCCGGGCACGCGCACCATTGTGGTGGAGCGGCCTATCAAAGTTTTTGACGCTTGATCAGGCGGTACCACGGCGCCCGGACTGCCGACTAACGAAGGGGGTCCTCCGGTTGTCCTTGACTGCTTGTGTTTCTGCTCACCTTGTGTACCCGACGGCTTAGGCGTGGGTCGCTCTCCAGGTGGCGGGGATGTAAACAGGCGATTCTTTGATGCAAGATTGGGGAACTTGTAATGAGTTGATCGAGGTGATGATCAGGCGTGATCAGGTATAATCGAGCTCGAACCAGGTTCGAACAGGCTTGATAAACAGTGATCAAGCTTGGGCAGGCACCGAAAGTCGTTGATCAGCTGTGATCAGACTTGATCAGGCTTGATCAGGCACTAAAAGTAGTTGATCAGCTGAGATCAGACTTGATTAGGCTTGATCAGGCACCAAAAGTAGTTGATCAGCTGAGATCAGACTTGATCAG
>CM047587.1:41276434-41315490 GCA_026184515.1 Peronosclerospora sorghi | reverse complement strand
ATCAGGCACCAAAAGTAGTTGATCAGCTGAGATCAGACTTGATCAGGTGCCAAAAGTTGCTCAGGTACAAGTCGGTGCGATCTGCGAGTTGATGATCGCGGGTCACGAGTTGCAGAGTGTCGATCAGGTGTTGATCGGCGAAGGGGGTACTTGATCAGGCAGTGGAAGTCTTCACTGCCCGATCACGGAGCCTCTGGAGTCTTAAACATCTAAAGGAACACCCAAATATTTGTATTCCTAGCCTAGACCTACGAGGGGGGGATAAATCTCACTTAATCCACCTAGAGTTCCCGTGGGGCGCTTACAGCAGCCGAACTCTAGGGGCCAAACGTGAACAAAACGCGGAGAGGTGAGATCACTGCTCAATCACACTCCCAAAATCAAAAAAAAACTTTACAGTAGAACCGCTGACACAGCGGGCGGAGTTGAGGGGTGAGTTCTTGACACTCTACGCCTGTCGGTGGGCCAAAAATGCACTAGGTGCTCCCGCCCGGGACGTAGAGATGCGTAGAGGTAGGGGAGGCGCAAAGGTACCGTCCCTGTAGTGTCCAAAGGGGTTGAACGCAAAAGGAGAACTTTATTATTGCTTAAATCCTAAGAACTACCAATTACATAATATCCACCAATCAGAACTACCCGTTCCAGCGTCCTCCGTCGACCATTCGACCTGATTTATCCGTCGTCCGTCGCTGTTCGTCGGTGTTCGCTGAGTACCTGTACGTAGCCTTCCCATCTTCCTATGCCCTGTCTATGTCTTGATTATGTGCACCACGGTTGTACACGCAACTGTATACGCCGTGGTACAGACAATCGTATACGATTACGTACCCGATTTTTGTCCGTAATCGTCCCCCTAAATTAGGCCCAATAATTAGGCCCTATAATAAGGCCCGTTATTGGGCCCAATTATAACACGCTTTACGACAGGATTACTCGACCCTCTGCTCCCAAACACTCCGCGGCGTGCAGAGGCGACTAACGTACTTAGCAAAGATGCTAACGACTTCCTTGTTGTGAGTTAAAAGGCTAAAAAATAACTAACCAATCCTATCTCCCTACGGTCCCCAATATGTACAAACATGAAATACGTAAGTACACGCAGTATCATGTGACTTACCAAAATCTGTGTTCTTGACTCTTCTTGCACACGATAGGCTTAAAATTGAATCCACTTCACCACACTATGAAAATACTAGACATTAAGGATCTTGGAAAAGTATCGAAGTTTCTGGGAATGAGAGTGACATATGACGCAGAAAGCGGCTACTATCTGGATCAATAGTACTGATAAGCTGTCTCGTGGATGAATATGAATTAACAAACGCCAATAGCGTGAAGACACCGATTGTAAGCGATTACGAGGACAATTCATGGAGAAAAAAAAGTTGATCTGCTGGTCAAGCCTAGTGACGGATCGCGTGCAGTGAGGGATTTATAATCACTTATTGGATCCCTCGTGTGGATATCAAGATGCACTTGGCCGGAAATTGTTTTCGCTGTTCACAGAGCGCCGCGGCAGACGCATGCGCCGAGGGTTTTAGATTGGAGCCTGGCGAATCGAATTTTGAGGTACCTGAAATAAACGAAGCAGATGAAGCTGAAGATGGAGGTGTCAAGGAAGATGCATTTGAACTGGTGGGATACAGTGGTGCAGACTACGCTGGAAACAAAACGGATCGAAAATCGGTGACGGGTGGATTAATAAAGATGGATGAATTAATTTGTACTGGATCTGTAAGCGACAAGGATGCGTTTCGCTGTCGACAATTTAAAAAAAAATGGATGCAGAGTCTTACGCAGCCTCTCAAGTGGAATGTGAAGTATTTGGAGTGTTCGAACTGCTGAAAGAGATTTGTTTAAAAGTTAAGTTGCCGATGGTGCTTTATTCAGACGACCAAGCGGCGATCAAGTTTTTAAAAGGAGAAAATCATTCAACTAAGATGAAGCATGTGGACGTACATATCAAGTTTTTTTGTTTCGACGCAGATGGATGGAAAGGCTGAGATACGATACAAGGGTACTCAAGACAGGATCGCGGATATGTTCACGAAGGCACTAGCGACGTCAAGGTTCGAAGACATGATGACGAAGATTTGTTTGATGGACATTGAGTGAAACCTGTTTTCGAAGTGCGCACTGATGAGAAGGAGCGTTGGAATATGAAGATAACCTGAAGAGTTTCGATACTCCAAGTTTGATGCATCATCACGCAAGTTCGGAAAAATGGTATACATAAATTTTATATTTGTGACGCACTATAATTTAGTCCAGTCAAATAAAATCACTGACATTTTCTTCTTTAACGGCGTAACCGGCACTTCTTTCGCGCACGCTACTTTTGCGCGCACTCTAAGTTTTGACTGCTAAGTGATTGTGATTCACAACAGTGGATTGATCGTTTCGCAGTACGTGTTAGTGGAGTGCATACAAGTGGATTATCTCGATAAGTTTGGATTACGTATCTGTAGATAAATTACGCATACGCACGTGGAAACTTTACGTTGAAGACAGAAGGATTAAGGACTATGTTGCAATTACGACACGGTGAAATTGAAGAATGCTCAACAATTACGTCCATATGAATATACGTGGGTTTATGCCGATAATGAAATCTAAACTAACAAACAAAAAGTGGCGTATGCTACTGATTTGAATTCGTGTCATTAACTCTCCGTTTTGGATTCCATACTGTTTACCAAATCAGATTCAAATTGGTTTTAAGATTTATAATCCAAATCTCTTTTCAAGGATAGTAAATAGAACATATCAATGGCTCTTATCTAGTGAAGTCTCCTACTGGGCAGTTGGCCAATCATTCACTATCGGCCAGCCAATCGGAGGTTGTCAGCGGATGTTTTTCCCAAAATATCTGCAGGAGAAGCGGCAAAGGCTACCCAGACAAACTTTCACCTTAGCGTCCTACGCTCACACTCTAAGGGAAAGGTTGAACAACACGATCGACTTTGTCAATAAAGCGCGTCTAAAGTCGATATGGCAGGAAACAACACGACTCCTGTCGCAGATGTTGCTAATGCAGCACCTGACTCACTGAAGCCTTCACGATGTTTTATCTCAGCAAGAACCTCTTAGCGTCTCGGCGCTTCCACATGTCGATCATTCACCGCACATTTCTTAGTCCCTTTTGATTGGATTCGGCATTTCGCTGCAATCGCTCACTATCATCGACAGTCTCTACGTCATATTCATCATAGAGTGCCTAATCCATGTCAAACTGCTCCATGCACAATCAAGCTATTTTAGGTAATAGCTACATGAGTTTAAGCTTGAAAAAGGTGGTAACTTGATGAATTCCATTCGATTGGATGAACTTTGCACGTCAATGATGTGAACGGAGCAGTTAGTGATACCAAAAATTAGATTTCAGCATGATCATGCTTTTTTTTCGTCGACAGGACTAAAGCATCTTGATGATCCAGAAAACGTCTCTCTATACGAGTGATCTTTCTCGCCAGACCTTTTTGTTTCGCTCATGGGGCATCCTCTTGATTCGAATCACCCATATACGTGAGGGTTGACCTTGATTGCCCGGCGGCGCCTACATCTTCATCTTTTGTTTCGTCTTCTAGGGCTCTTCGTATGAACCAAGTTATTTGTATTTTTCGATCTTCTTTTACAAAGATGTTGGGTGGATTCTAAGATTTCGTATAATTTGGCAGTGCCTCTTGGGTAATCTGCTGATTGAATATCTTGAAGGTGATCAGGAGAGTTCTTGATCAGGCATAATATGGGGTATTCTTGCCTTATACTCGTGGTTCAAGCGGAAACGCTTTGACCAGCCGAACTCGTATAACACGGGCGCTGATCAGCTGGGCACCCATCACTTGATAGGGAGTTGGTACTTCGCCTCCGTAACATCTTGTTTAGGCCTTCTAAGCCAATAGGTCAGTGCCTCACCCAGAACGGACAACTCAACCAGCACGAAAAAGTGTATTAGCGGTTGCCAAGATGGTAAGTAATACCAAGCTGCACGAAGAGGAAGAAACTGACTAAGAGCACTCGGACGACGGTTTAAGAAGCACTGGAGTGAAAAAGTGGAACAAGAATCTGCCCGCGTTGAGCAGGATACAGAGCCACCGCGCTCACGTTGGAAGGGACCAGACCAGATCAGCAGATGCGGAGTCAGAAGCGGAGCAGGTTTGCATCCATTAGGAGGCACAACCAGTTCATTGACGACATCTAGGAGCGGATTGAAGTGTCGCCAGGATCTCAATGGACAATTTTCAAGTTGGATATAAGAAGGTTAACTTCCTGACAGCTGCACAGGTCATACCGAAGAGACGACATTTGCTGATCAGTCCTGAGAATACGCTTCCCCGGCTAATTATGTGGATCAATGAGTTGTTGGAACACTTGGGCAAGGTATTGTGGTTTTTCTCGTTCGATATGAAAAGTGGTTCTTAGGTGGTGTCAAGGCTAGGGAAGTTTCGGCGTTTGTCACCCCTTTTAGTTTATTTGGTGGAGTAGGATGTCGTTCCCACTTAAGAACGCGCCGTAATTTATCATGGATGATCGATAAATGCCTTGTATGGTCCCTTCAAGATTAATGCTAACCAGGACCCTGCCCAAGGGCATGATGTCTTACGTAGGGTGAACTGACGGGGAGCGAAATCTTCTGTGCTGGGTGGGAGGTCATCCGTTAACGTCTGGTGACAGCGACATCTTGTAGTGCACTATGTAACAAATACCAACAGCCGCTGACCACTTGCGAACGATGGAACCTCTCTATCAGCAAAGCAAAGAGTGTCTGGGGAGCTACAATGTCGCTCTTAAGGTCTGGAGGCCAGCCCTAAAAATCTACAGCGTTCAAAAACCTGCCCGTCCCTCGCTCATTAAGGTCTACGCAGTCATTTCTGGGCAGCTTGAACTATGATAGCCGGTTATTAGAGAACTTTTGCCGTCTACACTGAAGTACTGTACGAGTTGCGGGAAGTGGATTACACCAAGCGAAGAGAGCAAGATCGGCGGAAAAAAATGTTAGCAGGTGCGTGTAGATACGTATAAGAGGCTGCGTGGGACCCCCATGCGCCCTCTCACCTGAAAGACCTCTGACCATATGACAATATGACACGGGCAGTCGTGGATTTTGGCATGATGAAGGCGAAGATGGCGAATACTCTGATCATAAAGCGATTTGACCCCGACAAGGTCCCTGTAGTGATCCGGTATGCGAACAAGTAGGCCAAATCGGTTTCCCTAGTCCAGGAACATGACGGAGTATACTGCCCAGTGACTTTCACCAGCCGGACGTTGAAGCTCAATGAAGTGAATTAGGGCCTATGTGTTGGATTGCTACGGATACTCGATGTGTGCTACACTCTGCTGTATTTGATTTCCATTAATGTGCTTTCCAGGCGATCAAGTTTGACTAGGATTCTCGCGTCTAATGTAATTGACGGGAGACAATGAAGGTGGGCTATCCGATCTCTCAATGGACACCGGAGATGATCAAGTGTACCAAAAAATTGAGGACTCTAGAAGCAATCATAACGCCTCGGGCAGAAATAGAGGACGCCCTGAGCGAAATAACACCTCCCCACCCGAAATAATTCAAGAGAATACACCGTGTACAGTCGGTCAGAATGAAGAACTACCGGTAATTGAGTTTTAATCAATCGACAAGCGTCAAAAAGTTGTCGGCGCTATAATGAATATTATTGCAGATTTTGAAAGTGATCGCTGCCGCTTCAGATTTCACTCTGATATCACGGTTAATGATGCTACGTATCGAGCGCTAGTGCTCTGTGTTGGAGTTGCTTGCAGCCCGAAAAAAGTGCTGAATTGTCACGCGCGTAGAATTTGAATATAGTGTCACTGATGAAGTCGAGTACAAGGCCTCGAAGTTGAAACGGTTGGAAAACCCGGTAATGAATGATAAGCTTAAGCTTTAGACGGACCGCGAAATCTTACATGTGAAGAGAGAATGGAATCGGAGGGCTGACCAATCGGCTACCCTGGCAATGCGCGATCAGGTTAACCTCACTGTCACTGACCCAGCTATGTTTTCGGATTTTTGGCCAAAGTTAATCGCGAATCAAGTCAGACGGGCAGCGAAACGGAGTTCAAGGGACACTGATGACCCGCTTTATGGCTTGTATGTCGAGACCACGCCGACCCGTATCCATAGAAGTTTGGAGAGAGAGATGGTTCAACAGTTACGTGCCGAGTTAAAGCCAAAAATGAAGAAAAGCGGATGGTATACCTGAAGCCTGCCCAAGCGGCGAAGTGCAAATCGTTGATACTGGAACAAGCCAAAGAATTCATGAAGATTTTCCCCAGACTATGACGTCGTTGAGAATGGAATACTGTTTTAGTCGCTGGGCAGCCGGCCGGATGATGCTGAATGAGATTGCGCTGCTACAAAATAGTCCCTGAGACTCTACAGTGCTCCATTACTTCGTCACCCTCTATCATACAGCCTACAAGTTGCTCAAAGCAACGAAATGGGTTCCGAAGGTTTAGCGCCGGTGAAGTGATCTGATATGACAGGGAGCTAGGATGCATGTTCGAACATTCAACAGCATTTTACAGTGCAACGATGGCCTATTGCCTCCAAACCAACGGAAGGCCGAACAAAAGATGCAGACGCTGACCCTAATCAAGTTGTATGTAACTGATACCGGTCAGCGAGATAGGGAGTATCGTGAGCTCCTATTTTCACGCTAAGCTCATCGATTGACCGGGAAACGTGTGCTACCCCATTGTACTTTCTGTTGGGCTGGGACCCAAGATCCACTTTCGAGTCTGCCATCCCTATCCGTTGTACGGTGAGTCGACCTGAAGGTGGATAATAAATATTCAGCGTCAGTACCAGCTGGCTCGCGATGTCCATGAGGGTCTGGGCGATTAAGGCACGTGTTGGTTCGAGCAACGATCAGGTCAACCCTCCCCTCATCGCACCGTGGTCAAGGTCTATTGTCATGGGACAATTTTCCCGGGGGAACAAACACATGCGGCATAGCTCGTTCAGGGAATGACGTGTTCCCCAGCAGTTCATGTCTCCAAACTAAAGTTTGTGAAGAATTTCCCTGACCGCTTATCTCCATCTCCGGTTACGAATGACCCGACAAGGTTCGCTTTTGATACAATCCTGTTTCCCAGAAACGACCTATTAGTATGATAAGGCAGGCAGCTTGTCGCTTAGCCGAAATGTCAGCGGATCCTCCAAATATCGACCAATCATGTGTTGACATGAAACCCGAGCGACGTGAGTGGGCAAATGGCTGTTTGATGAAATGTGTTACGATGAAATGGGTACAATGAATTAAGTGATGAATGGCAATGGGTATATTTGATATGGAAGTAACCGTGGACTGTCGAAGAATAGTGGGTGGAATTTGATAGGTATGCCGAATGGGTATTAAAAAGATAACGAGCACCTATGCTTAACTAAGCAGTACTCGTTCACCAGATGGGAAACGAGGAAACTTTGGTACAGGTGCGATACTGGTGCCTAGAGTGATTGATCATATCTGTCTTATTCAACGGCATTGCTTGAAGACCTAGTCTGCATCCAATGTCAGTTTGGGATATCAGGTGCCATCCTCAGTTGATCTTCTCGATCCTGCGATGCGCCAGGTTTTGGATCACTGGTGTTTTCGAAGACGTCTGGTCACAGATGAACGTTTTGGAACCAATTGGCAATGTTGCTGCAAGTCGTTCATAACCTTCGTCAGCCAGATTGCGTCGGGACTTTCGTGCTACTTGGTAACTAGCCTGGTATGGATCCAATCGGCGTGTTTTGACTGGAATGACAAGGAAGTATGTTGACTCCCACCTATCTTGTGCTGGTTTTTAACGTCTCGATTTCCCCCCAAAATGCCTTGAACCATTTGAGCTCCATGTCTCGCATCATGGCTAGCAAGACGTCCCAGGAGCGGACGTCGCCACTAACCAACTCCGGACACTGGTCAGCAACAGATTATGCTCTGAAAAAGATCCGGAAGAGTGTACGAGTGACTGCATTGTGGAAGTCAGTTTGTGACTTTACAATAGCGCAGTTACCAGTCTTTGTGACTGGGGCGGGCCAGCGCTGAGTGATCTTCCCGCATAAAGAGCGATGCTGATGGAGAAATTGATGGTCCAGGCGTGTTCCCCCATCGCATCACTTGAACAGGACACGATATCTGACAGATCGAGTGTCCCGCAGGGTCTGGGAGTGAGTAATCCACTCCTGACCTACCTTACAGTTGGGCGAGTTCGACCAAAGCTGGTCTCCAACTCGTCTCTAAGTCGTCAAACAGTGAACGCGATACCCGAATTTGAGCACGCAGCCCCGTGGAATCCCAAGCAGTAACTTCGGCATTTGCCGCACGAGTAAAATCCACAAGCCGATTGAGCAATATCAATTGGTCGTATACATCTTGTTCCCGAGTCCTGAAATCCTGCTCCTAACCCACGGTACTCCTTGGTACGATCACACACTCTTATGGATTATGGACAGTGTTTTAAACACGGAATGCCGATTTCATATAGGAGATTCCATACCGTAATTTCCATTCTTAAATTGAGCTTGCATTTTCGGCTTTCGCTCCGGCGTGCTTTCGGATGCGCAACCGCATCCGGGTTCCAGGTCTCATCTAGTTGTTGAGACAAAAGTTTTTTTCTATCTTGAATACCCGTGAACGCTCGAATTTGTCGAGTGTGTCACAAACCTTTTGGAACATTTCCAAAAATTTAGCCCCTTTCGGCTCTCAGTCCTGACGGTTTTTCTTCGTGAATGTAATGGGCTACACTGGCCATTACATGACGCAACCTTAGCTAATGTACACCACACTATCCTCGTGATCGCGGGGTGCTGTAAACATGATTCTCGGTTCATGTTTACGCGTGGGCACTCACGGAGTAATCAAATGATTATATCCACAAGGAATGTTCTCATGACATTCTCGAGTGTTCTCTGCACATGTGTTTCTGTGCATGGAGATGGTTCCTGTTTGGGAAATTATCTGGTGACGCGACCGACGTGTCATCGTAAGTACATGTTTTTGGTCCCAGCCAATCTCATTGGTCCACGTGTCGGTGAGATTCTCCGAAGAAGAATCTCTGCTTGAGTTCAAGATCAACCTGATTCAACCTAGGGTTTCATAGAAAGATTTCGAGGTTATACCCAACACCGGGGTTCACTGCATTTTAACCTCATAGGCCCCTAGTGGTTTTTCATGTTTAGTACTCAGGAATCATAAGCTCATTTAATTCAGTTGCAAATTGGACGTCTTCTATTCAAGTCTTCTCCTCCAAGTTTTCTTCGTCGAACAAGCGTGTGTGCCCTGTTCTGGGTTGTGTCCGTGACAGAGTCCCATTACAGTGAAGGTCTTCATCAAGCGAAACGTCCTGGGATTTTGGGAATCTGTTGAAATGTTCCTGGTCCATCCTTCCGTACATTTGTTTCATAGATGTCGATTACTACCTTAAATATACTGAATTGATCATCTTTGAATTTTGTCTCAACCAAGTATCCGTTAATGACAAAAACAAAATCCAAAGACAGTTCGCAGACAGTATGTGAAGATAATCAAGTCAGGGACTTGTTCAATTGAATGTGTATTGAGAAGTGATTATCTATCCTCACATGTAATATGCATAAGAGTTGAAGTTGTAGCGATACACCATCTGTCGTCTATCCTACACTACTTATCTGTACCTTATAATAGGTACTAAGATCCTTAAGTACGCTATTTTATCTCATAAAAGTACGCAATTATCAATGCTACAAAATGAAAATATCGTATACCTGGTTTTTGGAAAAACCGTGATAACGAATATTTTCAACACATGCATTTGGCGTTTAACCCCTATTCTACCTACCGGCTTTATTTTTGACAAAATACTAATTGATTGAATATATGTTGATTAGACGATAAAAATAACTTGTCTTTTTTAATGTGATTTATCGCAATCTATAAAGGACACTGAGAAAGAGGTCAAGTCATGTAAGAAATGTTCCTGATCATGTATACCAATGCGCTGAAGTGGCGTGGTGAATCCCCTTTGTGAGATATCCCATGTAGTATCATCCCAGACAAGGTATTCTGGTGGAGCGCTGGCCAAAAACTTTCTGTACTTGATCAAGAGCCACGTACGGCGGCCACGGCTGACTACCGATGGGGGTAATACGTTAATCTTGTTCTTATTCTTCTGCCTAACTACCCGTCGGCCTAAGCGGGTTACGTTCTTCCTGAGGCAAAAATCGGGGTGTTTCTCTTTTACACGCGACCTAAGCGGACACTGCTCGCCCGACGTAACTTGTATAAGACGGTGGGAGGGGGCTAGTCAAGTGGATACTCTTTGCTTGATCAGGAACAGTATCTGCGTCGGCGCAGCCATTATTATCTTCAGGTCTTCCAAACATACTTTGCAGGTAATAATGATTTTATTATTATTATTCAATTGTAAATATTCAATATAGTCCTTCCCTGATAGAAAGACGCAGGTGAGTTGATAATTTTTGAAAGGTGATCATGTGATTAGCGGACGGTAGCATCCCCGTGGGTCATTCATTATACTTCCTGCTGGAGCCCGATGGCGTCCCTGATACATTTTTTAAGGGTTGATTATGAAAAAGGCTTTATATTAACCAATTATATTTACTGAATGATGAATATTACCAATAAACACAGGAAAATGAAGAAACCACTTATCCAATTGAATGTAATTTATAATTCGTACCTAAACTACCTCTAGCCACTTATTTCAACTCAGGTATTCCTGTCAACTAGTTTCCACAGAAAAATAATAATGTATGCTAAATAACCCTCATATTAAATATGATTGAAAATAGGCATATTTTACATGTTTGGAGTAGGTAAATAAGGTATCTCCAGTGCTGCTCATAAACTTTTGAAAGCTCAGGAGTGACCTCCGCGTTGATGATATTTGGTGAAATGTTTCATTGTCCATCCTTGCGAAGATTTAAAAAAACTTGAGTCGTAGATGTCGTTTAATGCCTTTAATAGGGGGTTTAAAACTTGATTTTGGCGCAACAACAAATACGACGGTATTTCACCCGAAATACGACAACCAAATACGACGAATTCACGATCAGAAATACCCCTTTTCAAACCTGACACACCTGTCGTATTTCCCTCCGCCAATTCGTCGTATTTCCGATCTCCCTTTTTGACACAAACTTTCGCACACCACACTCACTTGCCTTCGCCCCGTCTATTGACCAACCACACAAGCTCCCTCAGAATCAGCTTGCCTGAATGCTCTGCCGCTACACATATTTGGCAAACGCGTCTTCCTGTACGTAATAGCGGCTTTCTGAAGATCAGAAAGGAAAGCTTGTCTTTCAGACTTGAAGGGCATTCTTAGCGGCTAGGTTGAAAGAGTCGTCTGTGAATAAATAACTATTATTAATAAGGGAGACAGGCAGAACTCTTAAAGGACGCAAAGGGAATTGGGAGGGCAGAAGGCGTGAACGAAGATGGGGATAAGGGTTTGGGGTGTGGAAATGCCCCGTGTCGTATTTGTGAGAGAAATACGATCGCATTTTGGAAATACACCAGGTCCAGAGGTGGTGTATCGTATTTCCATTGTCGTATTTCACCCAAAAACGACGCAAATTGGCTGAGTTTGAAACCCACTAATATACGGAAATCGTCTTTTATTAATTTTATCGCAACCAATATTTCGTTATCGATGAAAACAACACCATCAAGACAGTTCAAAAACAGTAGATGAAGATAACTAAATCAGGGGCATTAATCAATCGAATGTGTATTTAGAAGCGATTATCTATCCTCTCCTGAAATATTGAAGCTGTAACGATCCTTTATCGGTCGTGTATCCTAAACTACTTGTTCGTACGTAGTAATGGCTACTAAGATTCCTAAGTACACTGCCTTATCTCTTCAAGTACGAAATTATCAATGCTATAAATTGAAAATATACATAAACCCGGTTTTTGGTATAAAACGTAAAAACGAATATTTTTAACATTCTTTCTCATTTTGAACTTCGGCAAACGCAATATTTGAAGCCCGATCGCGCCTCGCAACTCTTCGAATCTTGTTACAGCAAGTACCTTGGTAAGACAATTAGCTAACCTTTGATTTGTTGAGACGAAGAAGGATCGATAACGGTTTTTCTCGTAACTTGGAGATAATAAACTTTAGTCTAATATCAATATGCTTCATTTTCGAGCTTCCTTCGAGTCCTTTAAAAATCTTGATCGCTGCTTGGTTATTTATGCAAAGTTGCATGGGAACTTTGTCTTGACTTGTTTTTCTTAAAGTAATTTCTTGAATCCATGTTAATGCACTATATTGGTCGAAGCAGCATAATATGACGCCTCCATTGTAAAAATGGAGACGCCACCTTGCGTCTTGCAAATCCAGCTCACCAACATGCCATCCACGAAAATCAAGCCACCTGTAATCTATTTTCGATCTTCTTTAGCTCTACCATAGCCTGTAACAGGAATGATCCTGTTACAGGCTTACACTGTGTTGTGCGAGGAAGCGTGCAATACAAGAGGGGTAGGATTAGTTGATGACAACTAATCCTATACTAAAAGTAAATATAAATATTTACTTATTGTAATGGGGTGCCATTACATAATTGATATTCAAGTTAGAATATCACAGTTTAATTTCAGACGCGTTGTCTGGAATTTAAATAATAGATTATAAGTTATTATAATCTACGAAGGAAAAGTCGATTCGGTATAAATACCGAATCTTGCAGGTTAACTAATAGTACAGTTAGTTGAATACTTGATATTTTTATATTAATTAGGTAGTTACTATACTATTAGCCTCTAAACCACACATTAAATAAACACTCTTAATTTTGCGTTCTTAAGACAAAAAGAATATTTATATTTACTTTTTGTATAGGATTAGTTGCTATCAGCTAATCCTGCCCTAATTAAATTGCGCGCTTCCTCGCAATTACAGTCTAAGCCTGTAACAGGATCAGTCCTGTTAAACTTATCTATTAGAACGCAAAATTAAGAGTGTTTATTAAATGTGTGGTTAGCGGCTAATAGTATAGTAATTACCTAACTAATATAATAATATCAAGTCTTAAACTAACTGTACTATTAGTTAACCTGCATGATTCGGTATTTATACCGAATCGACTTTTCCTTCGTAGATTATAATAACTTATAATCTATTATTTGAATTTCAGACAACGCGTCTGAAATTAAACTGTGATATTCTAACTTGAATATCAATTATGTAATGGCACCCCATTACATCACCCCCCCACTTAAGGTGGTTGGACAATAATAATTGTTATATTGGCCAATCATAGGTGGCACTTGTTGGTCGGAATTTCTCATTCACCAACTGATTGACCATCGACTCGATGGTCAAAGCACGCGACGGCGCTCTAAAGAGCGCTGCTGAAAACATCGAAGGAGCTTCTTCCTCCGCCTCAGCACTAGGTGCTGAGGTGTTGAGTGACAACAGCGCTGCATTAGCAGCGTCAACTACGCAAAGGTCGGAAGACGTATCGTCTTCGACCACAGATGCTGCTAAGGCGGCATCTGGAAAGAAACAGGGAGATGTTGCTAATGCAACATCTCGCACGATGACAACCCCCGAATGGTGTGTTGCCAGGAAGGGTTCTTCCATGTTCGGATACAGTTCTGACTCGAACAAAGTGATCGGGGCACATCTGTCCCCGAAAGGATCTAGCGAGTCGAAACTCGCTAGGTGCTCATCGCCTAACAGCGATGATGACTCTGGTGTCGCTGTCAGCTATGACAGCGACAATGATTATCACAGGTGGTTGCGGGAACGCAGATCCCCACCTGGACCAAGTACTTCTCCACGTCGGGGTGGTTTAACCCCGGCGCGTGGTGTTGAAGCAGGCGGTGTTCCGCTTGCTAAAAGATCTCGAACAGAAGCGGCGCCTGCCGCTTCTGAAGCGTATCATCGTACGGAACCACATGTTTCGTACAAAGTGGGGTTTTGGACCCCTGGATGGGCTATTTCCCCCAACAGTGGCGGTCACCGTAAGCGGGACTGCCAATATGCGTTGTTCGATATCAACGTGCTGGATGACAGCGAAGACATCCAGTCACGTCGATTCGATTGAAGTACAGACGATAGGCGTCTGTACTTTATTGACCTCTTTTTCCAGGTTCGATATTATTCGAGCCGGAAAGGGTCAAGGAGGAACAGGGAAGATAAAGACGCGCTGACTCAGAATTGGTACGCTTTTGTTGACAACTACAACAAAAGCCCAGATGATTACGTGAATAAAGTTCACGTAATGCGCGAGCGCTTTTTAAAGCACTTGCGGACAGGCAAAATGGAATACATCCATTTTGCTTGCATCAAAGAAGGGCTGAACTGTGGTGTCCCTTCTTACCTCGTTTGCCCGCGGTGTCCGCAGGGCACTCCTCGTCTTTCAGAGGGGGAGTTGCGGGGGTACGGTGGTTTTTCCGTACCCGCCGAAATTCAGGGCTTAATCGATGCCCTAAATGCATCAACACCTAGTGTTGATGCTACTTCGCATTATGCGTTTGAGACTCCTTCTCAAACTCAGTTAAAAGGTCTGGGGCGTCGGCCCTCAGAACCTCAATTGGCTCCCAAGAGTCGAACTCTTGGGGGTAGCCCAGCCAGCGTACCAAGTACTCGGTACGCTGCCCCTTCTTCGAAGGCACCGAGCGCTTCGAGATCAAGCGCTCGAGGATATATCGCTTATTGCCCTGATTATCGATCAGGGGCGGCGGAGGTTGAGAATTCCCTCGCCGTTGTTGTTGCGGAGCAGGGTTCTTTGCTCCGCAAACTCGAGGAGGGTTGTTCCTCCTTGAGCAGCGATATGTCTCACTCTGTGAAGACATATCGGTCTCTTCGCGAGGATGTCCGCGACATCCTTGGGGCGCACACTGACCTTCAGCAGAAAAATGATCTTCTGTACATCGAGCTTTCCCGCTGTAAGGAGAGCTCGATCGGCACAAGGCTGATCTTGAGCAGTCGAAGGCGGAGGTAATGACTCTCCTCTATGCTCATCAACGGCTGGAAGCCGATTACAAGTCTCTCTTGGGAGACTTGGAGAAGCACGGTATCTTCCGTGGTTCTGCGTCTCGTCGTAAGACGAAGACGAATGATACGGTTTGAGCCGCCCAACATAGAATGTTGGGTGGAGCCGCATTGCAGTGGGAATGTCTAAAGTATAGGCATTCCCCCGAATCTCTTGGACCTTGAAAGGTCCAATGTACTTAGGAATTAGGAAGCAACTTCCGTGTAGGGAAGTTGCTTATTGCATGTATAGGCAAATTGTAGTACTTAATAATACCAATTCCCCTTTCCGAAAGGAGTTTTCGTTCTCCCTTCCTTGCTTGTTTGCATTTTGCTTCTGATTATCCAAAGCAGAAGCAAGTGCATCTTTTATATTGCGTATTACAGCTTGGCGCTGTAATACGAATTCATCTACTGCTTTATCAGCAGTAGGTGCGTTGTCCTCATTGTCTGCAGCCATTGCTGCAGACAGATATTCATCGTATGCAGCTTCCGTTTCATTTGAAGCTGCTTCCGCTTCTACTGTACTTTCAGTAGAAGGGCCATCTTTTTGTTCACAAGTTGCAGTTGCAACTTGCGCATTGACTCGCTCAAAATTTGAGCGGGTCCCTCCCCCACTTAGATTTGGCGTACCACCAAGTAAAGCTGGGGTTCGTGGATGCCTTAAGGCATTCACGTAGAGCGGTGTATGCTTAGTTGAAGCATGCACCGAATTGTTAATCGCGAATTCAGTGAGTGGCAGATAGTCACTCCACTGTTCAAAGGCATGTGAGTATGATCGCAACATGTCTCCGAGAACGCGGTTAACCCGTTCCGTCTGCCCATCCGTTTCCGGATGGTCCGCAGTTGACATCTTCAACTGGGTTCCCGACAATGATAACGTTTCTTGCCAGAAACGTCCTGTAAATCTCGGATCTCGATCCGAGACAATGTCTTCCGGCATTCCGTGCAAACGGAATACCGTATCAACGAATATCCGCGCTGTTTGAGCGGCGGTTACGTTCGCTGATACTGCAGTAAGATGTACCATCTTACTGAAACGGTCTACAAAGACCACTATTCCAGTCTTCCGACTATTGTCAGGTGGAAGACCGAATACGAAGTCCATTGAAATGGACTTCCAACACTCTGTCGGAACCGGCAGAGATTGCAGCGGAGCCTGGGAAGACTGCGCAGGCTTAACGCGCTGGCAAATCTCGCAAGCGCGTACGTATTTCCGTACCCACTTGTACTGGTTTCGCCAGTAAAAGTCACGTGCGAGAGAAGCGTATGTCTTCTCTCGACCTTGATGCCCCGAAATCGGTGCATCATGATACTCAAACATAATTTGATGTTTGAGATCACGTCGTTTGGAACGACGATGCGACTTTCATCTTTTTGGTCTGTGCTGTAAAGCAGCATACCATCATGCAGTCGATATCAACGCACGCAAGCGCGGAGGAACTCTGGGAGTTCGTCGCGCTTCTCACTTGATTGATTACTTAAGTAATCAATCAACAGACGTTTCTCCTCGTCTGTTTGTACGCCTCGCGTACTTGTAGTATAATTGACGACGACAAAGCAGTGCAACGGATCGCGTTTGCACTGGCACCTTCGGTTACGGACGGTTTCGTCTCGTAATCGGGCCTTCGTGATAGCGCATCCGCTATCACGTTCAACTTTCCTGGTTTGTATTCAACCGTAAAGTTGTATTCAGCAAAGAATGACAGCCATCGAGCCATTCTTTGAGAAATGTGTGGTGAATTCACGGCCGTGCGTAGTGACGCATGGTCCGTGTAAACCACAAACGGTCTATCTCCCAATAGATAGATCCGAAACTTGGCCAGTGCATACTTCATGGCAAGGCGTTCCTTGTCATGCACTGGATAGTTGCACTCGTCTGGGCGCAACTGACGCGATTGATAGCAGATTACGCGATCGCGATCATCGTCATCACGCTGCATCAAAGCATAGCCGATAGCGAAATCGCTCGCGTCGCAAACGACGTGGAACGGACGCTCGTTATCGGCAATAGCCAATACAGGCGCTTCAGTCAAGCTTTGCTTGACTGCATCAAAAGCATCTTGGCATTGGGTATCCCAATGCCATTCGACATCTTTCTTAAGTAATTGAGAAAGAGGTCGTATTAACCCAGCATAGTTGCACGAATACTTGTGCAAATATGTTGCCAACCCAAGGAACTTTCGAAGTCCCTTAACGTTGTCTGGCGTAGGCCATTTAACGATCATCCTGATCTTTTCAGGATCAGGACGCACCCCGTGCTTGCCCACAAATCATCCATGAACGGTTATCTCAGGTGCACAAGGTGCACTTCTTTAGATTTGCATAGAGCTTATGCGTAAGCATAAGCTCTAACACTCGACGTAGATGTTCCCCATAGACATCTACATCGCTTTTATCGTGTTCACCCTTACTATGGATGAACACGTCATCGAAATAACTCGGTGCGAATTCTCGCACCGGGCGTAATAGATGCGTTACGCATCTGTTAAACGTAGCAGGGGCATTTCGAAGCCCCGGCGGCATAACAAGCCACTCCCAAAGCATGCCGCTTGGGGTGCTTACCGCCGTGAGAGGGATATCCTTCTCACGCATTGGGATTTGATAAAATCCATCTCTTAGATCGAGAGCACTAAATATGGTGCTCCCGCACATGCCATCAATGATGACATCTTTTTGCGGTATCGGCGTCTGCGCCGGTACCGTCGCTGCGTTCAGCTTGTTGTAAGCGTGAACGATTCTCCACCCACATGTGGACTTCTTCACACAAAAGGTGGGGTTAGAGTGCGGTGAGATAGACTCCCGCACTTGGCCTGCTTTACGACGAGCTTCGAAAAACTCGTCGATCGCTTTTACTTGATCACGCGGCAACGTCCATTGCCGCGTGACACAATACTTCGTGCCTGGCACGAGGTCAATCTCATGACGAGTTCCCTTATCCTTAGGGAGCTCGCTAGGTACTTCTTCTGGGAATACGTCAGCGTATTCCCGAAGTACCTCATAAAATGGGGAGTTAGCTTTAAGCGACTCCCAGCTCTGCGCTTCAAAGCGCTGAACTTTGGTTTGGTCATTGGGAACCTCGTTCCCAACGTTTTCTACTTGTAATGTGGATATTCGTTCACGAATATCCACTAAATCATCTATTGCAACGATGATACAGATCTGTTCGATCTGATCATCGTGCAATTTCTTCATAAACTTCTTCCAGCTTAGCGCTGGAAGAGCCATCACCTCCGAACCTTCTTTCGGAGGGTGTTCCATCAACAGAGACTGGGTATCTAATCCGGTATCCGTTTGCGTCAAGACGTTGATCGTCTCGACGGAACTGTCCATGCAATCAGAAGCAATCGTCTGATTGACTGCTACACTGTGATTACGATTCACCGTGTGCGAATACTCATCATTATGGTGGCCACTGCCTACCATGGAATTTTCTTGGCGATCAGATGTGCTCGTTTGATTGGCCGCCTGTTCTGCGACACGGTGGTCTTTATCACCCGTGTGCATGGCTAACGCAACGTGGTGGGCACTGGCCACCACGGAGTTGTGCTCACGATTGCACTCGATCGTGAGTTCACTCCCATCAACACGGAATTCTTTCATCGTGTTGGAACCTTCGGTCCCACAGTGGGTGTTTACCACTGTGGATACTATTTCATTCTCACGGTGGGTGTTTCCCACCGTGGATGTCACTTTATTCTCACGGTGGTCTTTATCACCCGTGGAATGTTTCTTTACAACACGCAACGACTCTTCTGTTGCGTGTGGTAGTCCCTCTGGACTCTCACCAGCGGAGGTACCTTCCGCTGATCGTGTCGGAACAGACCTGGTGGTGCCATCGCTATCCACCAGACTGTCCGACGCTGCGGTTGTATCTTCTGATACGGCCGGATTACACACAGGGTGATCAAATCCTGTGGGTCCGCCGCAGTCGATCGATAGGTTCACCCAGTCGATCGAAGGTTTAAACTTGGACATCCATGGTATTTCAAGTATCACATCGAACTTGTCATCTAAATCGAGGACGATGAATTCATCCTCGAATGATAGTTCATTCAACTCGAAGGGTGTTTTAATCACACGCTTTGGAATAGTCACGGTTTCACGTGTTGCTAACCGGACTGACAACATGCTTCGTGGGGTTTCTACCTCCACAAAGCTCAACAGCGTTAGAATCTGAGTTCTAACGAAATTGTTTGACGCTCCTGTGTCAAACAAAGCTCGCATAGGGACATCGCTCCCGTGCGGCTTAACCTCCAGGGTGATAAGAGGCTTATCTTCACCCTGCATCTTTTGACAGGACATAGTCCCGTCTGGGGTTATTACCCTCACATGCCCTATGTCGGCATGTGGGATAACATTCCCAGTAGGGCGCCTCGCCCCTACTGGTGATTTACGTTTTTTGCACCAACAGGGTGATGTCCCTGTTGGTGTTGCCGTGCAGCGGACGGTTCCGTCCGCTGACTGCGTGGCACCGGACGCGGTGCCATACACTCATGGGTAAAATGCCCCACTTTCGCGCATCTATTGCAGCGAATGTTCTTCTTAAATTTCGGTTGCTTCGTGTTCGAAGCAACCGCAACCGATAGGTCCATCGGCTCTGGACCTCCACCGCCCATGCTCTGCCGCGGGTTGCTGTTTCTTGAGACGAAGTTTGAGCTTCGTCTGCCCGACTGATGCTTGTTGACATGCTGTTGTGGCATGTCAAAAGCGAAGGGCTGTTGAGCCCTTCGGCTGTACCCAGCATGCGATGACGCTGATCGCATGCTGAACTCTTCACGGATGCTCATATCAATGGCATCCCTTAGAGTCTTTGGAGGGTGCCGGTAAAGACTCTGTTTGACGGGACAATCATTGAGTCCCTTCATGAAGCCAGTGACCTGCATAGCAGGGGGCACCGGCTCATACACAATATTTGACAGCAAATATTGCGTCTTCTTAGCGTAAGCTTGAAGGTCAAGCTTACCTTGCCGGAGTTCCATGAACTCCTGCCGACTACTTAGCTCCATTTCTGGAGTTTCAAAGTTGAGCTTTAGCTAAGCTTTTAATTCCTGATAAGTCAGGAACGCAGAGTCATCAGTGGCTCTGCGACTCATCGCCCATGCCCTGGCTCTGCCGCCCAGACATGTTGTGGCGAAGTACGCCTGTTGACGTTCGTCAACAATATTTTGCGCAGAGATGGCATCTTCAACCTCTGCGAACCATCTACGAAGGGGCTCGCCCCATTCACCGGTAAAGGGCGGTACTCGCGCCTTTACCACTTCAACGCTATGCGTTGCAGGTGCAGGTGCGGTCTGCGCTGCCTCTTGAGCAGGCCGTGCTGGCTTTTCTAGGTGGTTTCGCCTAAAGCGATTCACCACCTCTATCACTTCCTCCGGGGTCTTACCCTGGAGGAAGGTAATGATGTCGGTCCCCATGGACCGAACCATTTCTACCGTCGCGTCTTTACTACGCGACGCGAAGTGGGGGAAGTGTTTCGTCACCACTTCCAGCGTTCTATCTCGCTCGGCAGGCGTCATGTCTCACGACTTGATGCCGAGCGGCTCTTAATCTTCGCTCCGCTAGTTAACTAGCGGAACGGAACTGTGGTCGTTAGGACGGACCACAAAGTGCTACCAGGTGTAACAGACTGATCCTGTTACAGGCTTACACTGTGTTGTGCGAGGAAGCGCGCAATACAAGAGGGGTAGGATTAGTTGATGACAACTAATCCTATACTAAAAGTAAATATAAATATTTACTTATCTATTAGAACGCAAAATTAAGAGTGTTTATTAAATGGGTGGTTAGCGGCTAATAGTATAGTAATTACCTAACTAATATAATAATATCAAGTCTTAAACTAACTGTACTATTAGTTAACCTGCATGATTCGGTATTTATACCGAATCGACTTTTCCTTCGTAGATTATAATAACTTATAATCTATTATTTGAATTTCAGACAACGCGTCTGAAATTCAACTGTGATATTCTAACTTGAATATCAATTATGTAATGGCACCCCATTACATAGCCTGCATCACTATGTGCCTTGATCCTCAAAACTTTACTTGAGTCTTCAGACTTACCCATAGAAGTTTAAGTGATTTGGTACCTTTGAGTTACCAGAGTCCAAAAAAATCCGTAACCGTAGGCGCATGAATCGTTCTATTTGCTTTATGCAAATCGTATGAAATGTCGGGTCATTTACATCTTGCGACTCAAAGCAAATCTTTCGACGAAATATTGAAAGTTACTTAAATTTGTCCTTAACTTGTCAGTTGTTCGCTTGGTGGATACAACGCTAAGTCTTCAAATTCTTGACCGAGCGGCATACTGATTGTGTTCGCATCTTGTAAACAAAATCATTAATGATTCCATCGATTGCGACCTCTTGGTCAAGTTACAGCCAAAATTATGATCAAAGTAACACACATTCCGAGAAATTTTGAAGCCATCCACCATTTTGTTATTTCCAAACATTTTAATTCCTGGAAAACTTCGTAATATGCTGCTCCTTTGTGCCAGTAACAAGCAAGTCATCAGCATAAATTCAACCGACGACTGTATTCCCTTGATCTTGCTTCACGTACAGACACATACCGGTGATACACAGGGAAAATGGTAAATCTAGTATTTTCCGTGTATCAACCGGTTGGTTACACAGCCGTCTCGCCTGATTAAGGCATTAAAACGTCTTCTTAGCTTAAGCACTTTTACTGGACGATCTTCACCCTTGTCTTCAATTCTTTCATCTTGCATTCCATGCGGAATGTGTAATAAAATGTCGTGTTCGTTTTCCGATGGCAATTCGGCATATCTCCACGCCTTGAAGGCGCATTCCACTTGACTGACAAAGCAAAATCCGCTTAACAGTTCCAATTTTAATCACAGCTGCAGAAAGTTTGGGTATAATCCACTCCAAAGCACTATTCATTCCCGCAAAGCGACAAGTCTTGCCTTGTATATTCGATATTTCCGTCTTGATACAACTTGGTCTTGAATACCCATTATGTATGGAGAGGTCGACAATCTTTGGGCTTTTCGACAAGATTCCAAACTTCATTTTTTCCAGAGCATCGAGCTGCTCTTCCATAGCGAATGTCCATCTTCCCTTGTTGGAACTCTTCATCACCTAACCGAAACGTTTTGGGTCCATTTCTGTTACAAACTTGACGGACCCATTTTTTCAACATCTTGAGAATCTTGAATTTCGTTTGTAACTTCATCATCAACTTTTTCTTGATCTTTTCTTTTTTATTGGATTGATTTTGCGTTGCATGTCTCTAGCTTTGTCCATTGGCCTTCTTCTTGTTTTTTTGGACTCTTGAAATCATAAGTTCTCCCCTGATTGTTGATCTCCCAGCAGACCTTATCGCACCTTGTAGTTTTGATCTTAGTCCAATGGTTCTTGACGTAATGTGTCACAATAACATTCTGTTCTGACTTGGGATACAAGTTGAACCCCTTGAGAGCTTAATTCTTGCCAATAATTCTAGCGACTTGAGCTCTGTGTGTCAGCGAGTTATTTCCAGAATTACGAAATACTGTAAACGGTGATCCAAATGCCACTATTTTTCCAAGATTAGGCTTTTATTCGTGAGTAATTCTATAGGTGATAGACGCTCCACAGTTCATTACTTGGACTTCGGTTCAATATGAAAGCAGCATATTGAACCGCATCGCCACAAACGAAAGATTTTAAACCACCTGCAAACAACATGCATCTTGCCATATTTATGACTGTGCGATGCATGCGTTAGGATTTTACATTTCTTGCTTGATTGTTAGCCTTGCTAATCTACCGTCCAACGCCAGTCTTTTGACAGAATCCATAGAGGTTCTTAAATTTTTACCCACCATCGGTACGTAATATATGAACCTTCCGGTTAAACTGCCGCTCGAATAAGGCCGAAAATGTCCAATGTTTTGGCGGCCCCAACTAAATTAATTTTATAAAATTAATTATTCTGAATTAAAAGGTAGATAATTCACGTGTTACTCACCCGTTCGCTATGTTTATTACATTCAACTTGCATGTGTTAAGCATACCGATAGCATTTATTATGAGCCAGGATCAAACTCTATTTAATTTTGACATTAATTATTTATAATTATGATTTAATAAAAAATACGCGGACATAGTTAAATTTATGATTAAAAAGTTGATCATCTATCTGTTGCTCAATCGATCTTTCGGTGTAATTGCCCCCTATAAATCGGAACAAATTACACCACCAACCTGATCAATTGGGTCACTTAAACCACTGCCTTGACTGATCGTGGATTTTTCGTTTGCTTGTCGTGTACACAAGACAAATAATTCATCCTCTTACAATTAGTCAGCTGGATCCCGCTTAATGGATTTTTTTTGTCAAACGTTCCACAGCATCATAATTCAGATGTTCGAGTCTTGCATGAAAATTCATTAACGACCCTTTTTGAACATCCATTTGACGACTTGAATCCGATTCCTTAATCGTCCATAACAGCGGAAACATTGAAAAACGTCGATTTATCATCAATGATAACGTTTAACAACATCGTTGTTAGCACCTTTATGGTCTTTTAAATGTAAAAAGTTGGACTTCGAGTGGCCGTATACAACATAATTATGTTGCACTTGACATACGCCCTTTTCCTCCAAAAGACTGTAGGATAGGATGTATTACGATAGGGTTCTCCACGTAAAAGACATTATAAGCTCGTTTAGTGACTGTTTTCCATTCGAAAACATTTGAATATTGATCCATCCTTTCTTCGAAACTCTTAATTGCTTTCCGTCAGACTGAAAACAGGTGCTATTAACATCTTCATGGTCACGAAGGTATTTGCAGTCGCAAACAAGGTTTATGCTAGCACAGCTGCCTAAACTCCAACTGCTTATATCAATCTCGGCCAGGTTATCGCTAATAGCTAGCGAGAAATCAACCTTTTTGTTGGCCATTTTGGGACATTTTGAACGGATGTGGCCAATTTTTCCACATCCGTAGCACGTGACCGTTATTTCTTTTTTTCGATCAAGTTTACTGCATCAGCACCAAAAATATTCGTTTGTGCTTCGCTCCACTGCTTGTGCAGATGGGCACATTCCTCATCATGGCTCAAATAGTCCGACCTCGTACGGTCAAATTTGCTATTAAAATTGTTTTATATCTTGCGATTCTTAATGAACAAGATTTTCCTACACAAGTAGCTCACTGCCGCCCAAGGCTTCTGAAATAGCAACTAAGTAGAGATAGTGCTTATTCCAGGAGCACCTTGGATTTTTCCGTCTTGTGAAAATATTCATAGTCTGTGTAGATGTGAACATTGAGAATTTTACTCATCACATTAACCAATATAGGAGGCTCGGTCCATCACGAGTCAACTTTCCTGTTGTAATATATTTCCGAAGTTCCACTAAGATAGTGGCCCAGGAGATCAACTTTGTTTCTTCGCTAAAAAAAACACATGCCGACTCGAAATCGAAATGTGTCGAATAAATCTTGCCCCACATTGTGTCGTGAAGGAGTTGAAAATTATGATAAATCCACTTAATCAACAACACAAAGAGGTAATCAGCTAGTCCTCCTTGCTTTACTTCCCGGGTACTTAATACTTCGCCCGAATCAACAAATCAATCAAAAACACTTGAGACACACTTCGAAAGGCAGTTCCGGGCTGATCCCAACACTAGCGCGCTTCAAACGGCTGCTGCTCTACTTGATAGGGCGTTCGCTCAACGACTTCCTTGTATTACACTTGGTTTTTGTATATTAAAAAAAATTTTTCACGGCCGCCAGAGATCTGCGCACTTCAAGGGAAATTTCGTTCTATTAAGTGTTACTAACTCCTACATCAACGTCAATCACTTTTTTCACCCACTACTTTTGGGTTATTTCAGCGCTGACTTCAATACATGGTAGTTACCACTGAGTCCCTCTGTAACCTGATTGATCATCCTTGACAGTTACTTCAGAGACCCTCTGTAATCTGATTGAGATAGGTGGCCGTCGCAAGGTGGCCGTCGCGAGGTGGCCGTCACATGTCGCTCCTGATTGGTCAAAAATTGCACTTATATATCCACATTCATACCAATCACAAACCAATTAGCCGCGAGATGGCCGTCGCATGTCCCTCCTGATTGGTCAAAAATTTCAATTATATCTCCACATTCATACCAATCATAAATCAATTAGCCGTGAGGTGGCCGTCGCGAGGTGGCCGTCGCGGGTCGCCTCTGATTGGCTGAAAATATATTTTCCAAAATAAAATACTTAACCACTTGAAAACAATCGAGAATGCCCAATCAACCAACTTGGGCGGCCGAGGTCGCATGACTTTCCGGGAGCTTCCCGCCACCATCAGACCTGCCGCTATGCTTATAAGGTGCGCCTGTGTCTTGCCGTTCTGTAGTGGTGCTGACAGTTTGTTTTCGTGACCTGGTTTGTCTGCTACAGCCGCGCCCTAGCGCCCACAGATACAGGACAGTCTGCGAAGCTGAGGGAACGTGACTTCTCGTTAGCTTTACCTCTGGTATTGAACCTGCTGTTGTGTATATAAGATGCGTCTGTGTCTTGGCTTTCTGTAGTGGTGCTGACAGTTTGTTTTCGTGACCTGGTTTGTCTGTTACAGCCCGCGCCCTAGCGCCCATAGCTGCAGGACAGCATGTGAAGCTGAGAGCACATGACTTCTCGTTAGCTTTACCTCTGGGATTGAACCTTCTGTTGTGTATGTAAGATGCGTCTGTGTCTTGGCTTGCTGTAGTGGTGCTCACAGTTTGTTTCCATGATCTGTTTGTCTGCCACTGTCCGCGCCCTAGCACCCATAACTGCAGGACAGTATGTGAACAGTTTTCGCAGCCAAAAGTGCAGGACCTTTTGTTGACTTATTTGCCAGGATTGGATTTTCCGTAGTGCATGTAAGTTGTGTCTGTGTCTTGATTTTCTTACTTGATGTTACTCAAAATAGCATATCATTTTGACTAAAACACTTGCACCTTCGGATGTGTTAGGGCTACCACGACTTTGTTGAAACAGGTCTTCACATGATGGAAGCACACAACGATCTTTGATGTTATCAGAGTTGACAAGACAAGAAGGTTGTAATGGATACTTTCTTTGATGAGCACATGAGATGGTTGTAGACATATGCTTGAGGAAATCGCCAGCGTAAAAAGCAACATTGTGCTAGTATTTAAAGTCTTGGTATAAACAAATATACCCTAAAGCAATATCTGTTGCAGATCACATACTACATATTGTAAATATAGACCCAGTTCACCAGAATCGCCCTTTGCGTAACTTCAGCGCATGCGATCAAAAGGCACGTACACACATAGTTCTTAGTAATAATACTTCAGATATTTACGTGCCTCATTTTCATCCATAGTTGTCGTGAAAATTGGAACCTCATCTTCCTTGCATACGTTAATCACCCTTTTCCAGGTACTCTCTCATTCAAAAACATAACGCGACGCAACTATGAAGAGTTAATCACGGGCTCTGCTAAGTGTCACTAGTGATCTTGATGGGTATCCGTCAAGGAATCCCAGCGTGTGTGATCGAACAATAGATACAATAACGACATTTGCTTCACGACCCTGACTAGAGTCGGTCGTAGCCACTTCAATATCTAGATATTCGTCATACACATAACCCATTAACTTTAATTGCCTCCGTATAGCCTTGACTTAATTTTGATATGGCGAAATAATTATCGCATCTCGCTTTCCAGCATACCGTATATCTTCCCCAATAAGTATATGACCATTGATAGCTCAAAAATATTATTATGCCTGAAATCTTCACGTTCCATCTCTCTCACCCACTCTTGACAACTAATCCAAATAACTCGGTCACTCTTGAGACTTCGCTTTCCAGAAAGATTGCGGTCAACTGATTTACTCCAATCAATCACGTCCAGGCTATTGAAACGCATACCACTCAAATAATCCTTCGATATAGCTGCTCTATCTCGGATTGTATACGGGTAAAATACTTGTAGCAATCTCGTGATTTTCGGATGACTTCTAAATTCTGCATTCATAGTGACTCCGGGGAACATTGTTACTAACTGATGAGTAGCGCGAAAATTTTCCATAGAATACAACAACCCCCAGGTGATTTTATGACGACAGGCTCCACTGTGAAACCGGTGTCTTAACGTTTCACTTATGGGAGAGTACGCAAAAAGCTGATAGGGATCACCTACAGATACCAGAACTTCAACTTTTGGCCTGATAGCTTGTAATAACGCTACCTCTGCCGTTTGAGCTCCTTAATCATTAATTATTACATTGTAAGATATCGTGTGGTAGTCTGGTCGCCCTAATTGGGCCAAGGTAGCAATAATTACATGTGCTTGCTCCAATGTCTCCACCTCCTTCATTCTCAATCTTGCAGAAATATCTTTGCGAACCACACTGTCTTCCAATGAACGTCGCTCTCGTTGTAATATTTCAGAAAGAAACCTCCGTCTGTAATGTTCAGCTTCTGGTAATGCCATAGTAACCTTTATCTCACCCAACCGTACTATATCGTGATCCGGTATCGCCTTGGAATCCATCAACATTTTAAGATCTTCATCAATGGCTGCATTAGTTTCTGAGACGATAGATATGCGAACCCGTGGAAACACCGCTAATAGCGTTAACACAATCGCAGTAATTGTATATGTTTTTCCACATCCGTAAGGACCACGAGCTAGAAAAATTATTTTTGTCTCCACAGCTGCTCGTACTACTTTCAATTGGTCCATATCTAGCGTACGTTGAAATTCCTTATACACATGCGTCTGTTCCATCTCCGCCATCACTGATGCGGACCTCAGTGACTCAATAGTCTGTCTTTTGGTCATTAATTGTAGTAATGGAGATGACGGTTCTCTAGTCAATTTATCTATTGTGCTGAATCTTCTGACATAATTCATGATATTGACCACTGGTAACCATCGCAGTTTGTAGATGTTCCTACGTATATCCCCCACATTAGCGGTGGTTATAATTATGTATCGGAATCCAACTGAGCATATTATTTCCCAGTCAAGAAAACTCAATTCGTGATATCGCACGACGCAAAGTCTTCCATAATCCCATCTCCTTAGGCTGACTTGATCCATATTTATAGACTCATTCACTCAGTCCTAAAATCTTCAGTTACTTGTAAATATAACACCCCTCTCATTAACGGCATGAAATGATCGGGACCATGATCATTGTCGTATGTTTTCCATCTTTTAGCTAAACATTTCCCCACTCCATAAGATGTCACATGAAGATCCATTGTTGACGTAACATCCTTTGGGTTCCATTCATACTTGTAATGAATCGGATCGGTAACACTACGTGCTTCCAAGTCTGTTATTAAGCACATAGTGAGGAGATAGTCACTCACTGACGTGAACTTATCCATATACAGCTCCCTCAATTTGAAGTACAACCAATGCCTGCAAGTTCCGTGATAGTTAAACTGTGGTATTGTGACATCATACAATAGACAGCACAATTCATCTCTACATGGTCCATAACCTCCACTCCAACATTCCCGAAGGAAAACTGACAGAGAAGCCGAATCTCTTAGTAATAGCGTGACCACGAATAATACATTTCTTGCATCTTCTGGATTGATGGCTCTGAGTTGTTGTTTTCCACCAAGTTCTCTATGGAAGTCCAACGACTTTGCCACACTAATAATAGTTCCTGGATCAATAGTGACGTTATCAACTTCTTGACACCACTCCCTTTCAACATCTTTCATGAGTAATATAACCTGCCTTGCGGTTGACCCTGGTTGACACTTACTTTTCCACAATAAGTGTGGTTGGTCTTTTGGAACCAAAATATTACTGAACGTGTATTTCCGATTTTCATCTGCCCTCCGAGCCACTGTTTGAGTTATTTCTGTATCCACATCAGTCATTGGGGTGAGATGACTCATGACTTCTCCGTATGATTTTTCATTTTCAATATCTCCAGTTGTAGATACATCAAAACCTCCGTTGTACCTTCATCCTTCTCTTCCACTTTTCCACATTATATATTACAGCGCGTCTCATCTTCTTCCAAGACCAAGTCCATTTCATTTCTATTACTTGCACTGGACTCCGAATCCTCTGTCGACTCGGCCAGATTAATCACTAGTGGAGGAGCTGGCTTCTCTTCTTCTTCACATTCTATAGTGTGCCCAGATTTATCACCATCTAATGGAGCTTCTATTGTCTATCCACTCCTAGGATCCATTTCTTGGGCCTCCATAGTACAATTCTCCCTATCTGCATCGGTTACGTTTTCATCCTCATTCGCTATTGGAGATCGTTCTGTTGGCTGTGGGATGTATTCCACTGACTGTTTCTGCTTGCCCTTCTCCTCTAATCCCATTCTATGACTCTCTGGAACTACTCGGTCAACAATTACTGAAAGGACTGAGTTTTTCCCTTCTTCATGCTCTACAGTGCATTTGGATCCCTCATCGTCTAATGGATCTTCTATCATGTGTCCACTCATAACATCAGATTCTTGATTCACCACGTTATCATCCCTTATGCCCATGACATCCAATTGGTTTGACTTGCTTTCTTCTTCGGACCCCAATCTCTGCCTTTCATACATTGTTTGATTGATATAACCTTGGTTCTCATCGTCTCCCCAAATGCTTCTTTGATCCGACGTAGATATTGACTGTGTGAGCGATTGGTTGCTATCACACAATTTATTTTTCAATCGAAGGAGCCTATGCTTAATTCCACTTTCTGTCCTTGGAATTAGCTTATTTCCATCCATGTCTGTGACGTCACCCAACCTTTTTCAATAACTTTCATATCCACAGTTCCATGTCTTATCGCTTCTATCAATATGTCATCTTCTCGTTTCATCTATTTTCTGCAGCGTCCTTTAGTTATGCAAGTTTTTTTTCTCGGTTCGGTGGTGTCTGAGTTTTACCTTTCTTAGACAGATGCACCATCTGCATCTTCTTTCTTACAGATGCTATAGTACGTATCTTCTTCGATTGCGGGAATTTATTTGGATACCGCTCAACCACTTCTGTGGCGGTAGCCTCCTGTTCTTTCATGCTCGTTAACCACTCTATTTCATCCTTGTCCCATTCATCACCCTCTGCGCTTGACTCCCATTCGCTCTAACTTGCACATGACCCCTTTTTTAGTCCTCACGATCCATCCTTTGGCGTGACATTGTTGATTATACAAATCATATATATCATACGCTGGGTTGTTTGTACTTTTTCTGGACTGTTGTATCTTCAATAATCCTTCCTCTTCCTCCTTAGTCCATGATTAGCTAGACCTGGGTACTGATGCTGTTGTAGTTTCTGAGGCATTCGGATCTGGGGCTGTATTCTCACTGAATGAAACACCTTCCTCGTTGCCTTTTGCTTCATAATCTTCTCGTCCTATCGCTCTCAAACTCAAGAGGGATTATAACATATATGTACTGTCCATCTGAAGTTCCCGTTGAAGTCGTAATCAGTCACCAACGTTGTCTTCTTCTCTCAGTGAAATACCTTCACGTTGCTCAGTTTGGATGGGATGTATACTTCAGGAGATGCTTCACTAACTGCTTCTGATTGCCTGACAATATCCATTTATATCCAATCATAAGTCACTCCGTCGCGAGGTGGCTGTCGCAGGTCACCTCTGATTGGCTGAAAATATCCATTTATATCTCCACATTCATACCAATCATAAGTCAATTCGTCGCGAGGTGGCCGTCGCGGTTCGCCTCTGATTGGCCAAAAATTCTTTTTCTCAAAATGTCAGCATCACATGCCAAATTCCCAGCCTGTCATATTCATTCTTCTCAGGTAATGCGTGCGCTCTCTTGACTTCTAAATGAGCTTCTGGCCTCCGGACTAATTTTAGTATATGATCCCATTCCATATACATCCTACGGTCCCAGTGAGTTAACTGCTGCCTCTTCCTTTCTTCATATATATTGTCCTTCTCATGCAACAGTTAGCTCACTCACTAGGCTCGCCACCCTGGTGAATCCACTTATACTGTCCGGGTCTACTCTTTCATGTCGTACGTTCTGTCTTGCTCTCATCTTATCAAATCCCAACTAACTGAATTGCAACGCAATTTCTTATGCATCCCTCTGATCACTATATAGGTGTTGCCCCTCAATCATCCAACTTAATACCACTTGTATAAGGTTATCAGCGACATCCAGTTTTGTCGCCTCATGGCTTATTTTTTCTTAATAACATCCCGGTGACTCTGCATTAATTTTGCATCCGCTAGACCCGTTAGGTCCTGTTGGATATCTCTCGTACAGTCGTCCTCGACGCTCTGATTTTCTTCATTTTATTTTGCAATGACGTACAGGTTTCACACCTTTAGTACCCTGACAGGTTTCTCTTTGTACGATCTTTGTTGTTGCCGCACAGGTTTCAAACCTTTGGTACCCTGACAGTTTTCTCTTCGTACGCTTAGTTGTGGCCGCTCAGGTTTCACACCTTTAATACCCTGATAGTTTTCTCTTCGTACGATCTCACTCTTGTTATATATTTTCCGTGGTTGGTTGACACTAGATGTGCAGGTTTCACCCCTTTAATATCCTGACAGGTTTCTCTTCATACGATCTTGTTGTCGCCGTATAGGTTTCACACCTTTCGTACACTGATAGGCTTCTCTTCGCACAATCTTGTTCTTGTTATCTTTCCTCCATATATGATTGATAATAGACGTACCGGATTCACACCTTTTAATACCTGAGCGGTTTCGCTTCGTATCATCTTGTTGCTGCCGTACAGGTTTCACACCTTTGGGACCTTAATAGACTTCTCTTCGTACGATCTCCATCTTATACAGATTCCACATCTTATTCTTAATTCACCGATCACTTATAGATTTGATTTCATTACCATTCGTCACTTAAACATACTGCGCCAATGAAGCTAGCTTGCAACTTATTTACTCCACATGCTCAAACAAATTCCAGTTCTCGTGTAAACATGTATCTTTGTTTTATTTTTATTTTCTTTTTTGCTATGCCCCCAATGCAACCAACTTGGGTCCGCATTCTACTTATCTCAACCAACATGGGTCCATGATAGGGATTTACTACATCTTCTGGGGCCTTATCTTTCTTATTTTCTCTGTCTTTTTTTGTGTTATTTTCTTGAATATCTTGACGCTTTTGTCTCTTGTTTCTTATTTCAGGAGGAGTCTACAGTTCAGCCTCTGTAGTGTCCTCTTCTGCTGTCTGATCTGCATAATGCCGATTTTCCCAAGCTCGTTGAGCATCAAACTCATACAATAAAACGGTGCATGAAAGATTATCTTCGGGCTCCCAAGTCATCTCATCGGTATCCTTCCACTTGACATAATATTCCTTTGTTCGCCGTCCATTCCTTGTTCGCTTATTGACCCGACAGTCCACAATTCATTCCACTTCCCACTCGTTATCTTGACCAGGTTCATACCATGAATCCTCAAGGAGTAACTCCTCATCCAATTCAAATGTATCTTCAACCTGAAGTCTTTCCCGAGGTCGTCTCACCTTATTAATATATGGATTCAGTCTAGCAATGTGTACAAGCGGGAATATCCGACTTTCCTTAGTCGGTATCACTAGCCGATACACCATGTCATTAATCCGTTCATCAACCACATACGGTCCATGCCATAAATGTGCCAATTTCCAGACCAACCCCGGCTTGACCAAATCATGATACAACCAAACTAATTCACCCGGTCGATAAGCCGTTTTGGTAGTTGACCATACTTTAGATGCTACGGCGTCGTTATGACGTTGGGCTCTATCCTTCATCACTTGTTCCTGGATGATAGCAGCTTGTGCTTGCGCTCTCATGTGCTTCTCAGCTTCAGTCAACCTCCACTCTAATGCGTCCTTTTTCCACAAGTTATGTGTCCTTGGGCGGTATCATGACTTCCAAGGTGGTTCTAGGCTCCCAACCATGTACCAAATAAAAGGGAGTATGATGATGCTGAAGATCCACTGAAGTATTCAATGCAAACTCTAAGGGGGCCACGTATTCATCCCAATCTCTCTGTTCCGGATCTGTGATGTAACACTTGATTTCCTTGACCACTGTTTGCACCGATATTTCTGTTTCCAATTGGCTTGAGGTCAGTATGCTAACGTGGGTCTCTGATTCTGCTTCAGCATACGATTGAATCTCCTGAAAACTGAACTCATGAATCTTGGATCTCTATCATGTCTTAACATTTTTTGGGTTCCAAATCTCTTATACACCCCCACCATATACGCTTCTGCTACATCTTGTGCAGTGGTGGTGCCCATTGGGATTAGGATCACATACCCAGAGAACATACATATAAAGCACAACAACGCTTCATCCCCCATTGCAGTCTGTGGTAATGGCAATGCGAAATCCATCGCCAAAATCTGAAATGGTCTTGATGCTACAATATTTCCACTAGTGCGCCCCTGGTATCTTGGCCTACCTTTTGCGGTGGCGCAATCTTCACAAGCTGCAACATAGTTTTCGATATGAGCATACATCCCTCGCCAAAATTATTTGGGTCTCAACCGAGCATAAACCTTTCCGACTCCTTGCTGTGCTCCACTTCCGATTTCCACATGATACGCATGCAATATATTCTCTTATAATATGGTCGGTACCACCAATCTCCACACATATTCTTTAGTTTTATCTTGAACTTTCGAGACATAGTACAGGACACCCTTATTATCCAACACGTAAGTGAACGCATGTCGAGCTATCTTTTTCCATTCACTAGCGGAATTCATCTGATCATCATCTCCTCGTAGATACGCCATGACTTTACTGCACCACTCATCCTGTATCTGGGCTTCTACAATTCGTTAAATTCGAATAACCGGTGAATTTTCATATGGGTCGTTGTCTTCTTTATCTTGAAGTTCTTGAGATCTCATCACATCATTGTACACTGAGAGTGGGTTACCAGTAGTGTCCGCCCCTTGTGTAACAGTAACATTCTCTTGAGGTTGGAGTTTCTCATTACGTGGCCTTGTAATACTTTGAGTGAGCACAAATACTTGTGGTGACACATGATCGACATCCTCCATATATCTTTCTGCTCTGTGACAACCTGAGCTTCATCTGCATTGGAATAAAACAAGTCTGGCAAACGATTCAGCAGCTGCAGATCTGCTTTTCTCTCTTCATTGATAATTTTCCCTGCCTGACGTTCTTTCATAGCACATTGAGTCAAAAAAACAGCCGCTTGGTTATACTTGCGAGCCACGTGTATCAGACTAATTGCTTGGAATTTATCTACCAGCGAGCGCACTCGGCCCAACCAAACCAATAGTGATGCATGATTGCAGCGTAGATCTCCATTGACTTGTCCAATAACCAATCTAGAGTCTCCACATACTATTGGTTTCGTTACATTATGGTCTTGCGCGAGTTGTAGCACATGGATTAGTCCATGATATTCACTCTCATTCACGGTAAGGTTATCTTGAATCCCACATTCTGCTGCCACTACATCCCAGGTTGGTAACTCCCACACTATCATGCCAAATGCTCCTTTCGGGTAATTCTTAAGACGCACTGCACCATACAACGATAAAACATATCCAGTGCTATGACGTTGTAGACTAGGAATTGGTTTAATGATCGGCACATCTTTCAACGATTTTAACGGAGCAATGTCTTCTAGCACTTCATTCATCTTTTCTTGCGGGCACAATGGACATGGCTAATAAAGCATGTAATCCTACAGCTTCATGATTCGTTCGTATGATTTCCAATGACCACGGAGACAACATTACTGCCCATTGGATTCCTCTGCCTGTCAGACTTTTCGATGTGAACAGCCATCGCATTGTAGAATATCTTTCATAAACCGTTATATGCTGTCCAAACAAAATGTGGCTGGCATTATGTAACGTTTTCAGCAACGCTAGCACCTCTTGTTCCTCCCCTGTATATCTCGTTTCCGCATCTTTAAAAAAATTGCTAACGTAACGCACTGGGTGCAGTATTCCATCATACTCTTGACACACTGTTGCTCCGAACGCCCATGGATTTGTATACAGCACTATAATCAATGGTTTTGATCGCTTGATATGTCGTAACAAAGGTGCATCCACCAGACGGTCCTTAAGAAACGAAAACGACCTTTCAGCGTGTTTCAGTTGGGTACCATCCTTTAAGTGTAGTTCGGTTAACTCATACAGAGATGCAGCTATTGTTGCAAAATTATCAATAAACCGTAGATAGTATATCAAACTTCCAGTGAATCTTTGAGCTCCTTTTAATGTCCGTGGGAACGCAATTTTGAAAATTGATTCCAAATTTCGGGGGGATGCTTTAACTCCTTCTGCAGATATACGATGGCTCAAAAACTACACACTGTTTTTGACAAACGCACTCTTCGGTAAACTTATAGTCATCCGCCAATATTTAAATTATTCCAGGAGATTCTTAAGCATGATGCACAGTGTATACCAACTGCTTGCGCCAAAGGTAATATCATCAATATACGATCGCCTCCCAATAATAGGTTGTTCATCAGTCATCACTACTTGGTCGGTATGAAAGACGTCTTGCGTGATGGACACGTCTGTTTCCAACACATGTGCCTCTTCACTGTCATTATCCATGTCTGACTTGCCACCTAGCAGTTTACATTTTATCCTCATCTGTTGTAACCGCCGTACCATTGTCCACAAAGTGTTATCCACTATACGCTGATATATTTAAGGAGCGTTCTTAAGCCCTTGAGGCAGCCGAAGCCATTCAAAATGTCCTAAGGGGCAAATAAATGCTGTGATCAACCGAGCTCTCTTGGTCATCGGTATAGCCCGATACCCACTCGCATTATCCATTGAACACAACCATTTTACTCCCTCAAAATTGTCCAGTAAATCATCAATTAACGGCATAGCATACCATCAATATCGTCTTCTCATTCACCGACCGATAATCAATACACAGCCGTAAGTCGGTTTTGTTCTTTTTTAACACTGTGACGATCGGTGATGCCCAAGCAGATTCCTAATACCGAATTAGTCCTGCCTGTAATAAACCTTGTATCAACTCATACAACTTAGGTTACAGTGTAGGCGGTACTCTTCGTGCTCTTTGTGCAATAGGTGCATTGTCACCAACATCCACGTCACAAACTACACCTTTAGCTGGAGGTGGCAGCGCATTACCAGAACTTATAAAATCATCGGCATACTCAGACAACAAGGCACGTAAATTATCTTCTTGTTCTTTAGTAGTAACTCCTGGTTCTCCTATGTCTGCAGTAGTCCTATCTGGTGGTTCAATTGGACTTTTATCTACTTTTGGAATGCGTGCTAGCTGTTACTACATAGCTTCAGCCGACATCTCAACTCCTTCATGCAAGTACAACTCTCTTTCCAATTTTTTCTGATCCACCTTCATTGGATCTATTGCATCCATTACATACACATCAGGAGGTTTATCTCCAACAGTTCTCACTGCGTGCACGTTAGTCCAATTGATCGGCATGTTAGCGCTCTCCATCACTTGTGTGTGCACTTGTAGGTATTCTTCTGACTTTAGATCTGCTTGTGTCATCAGCGGCAATGGTTCTTCCCTGGGAATCGGACAACTTTGGTCTTTCATGTTCAAAATGAAACCCGCCTTGACCAAAAAGTCTGTACCCAGTATAGCTAGCGCATGTGTATCAATACTAGCGACCCACATATCACAGGTGAAAACCACTGATGAGCCTATGCGAACCTTGACTGTAGCCACACCTATTGCTCCAATATTACTGTCTGTCATGCCACAAAAGCTAGTTGGGGTATCAAACATCCGAACCGCTACTTGTAGTTTCCGTGCCACATTGGTATGTAAAACGGATATGTTTGCGGCTGAATCTAACATTAATGGTAATTCCAGATCATCAATGGCCCCATTTACATAGACTTGAGTTGCAGGATGCTTTTCTTCCATTGGCCGTTTCCATCCATCTCTTTCTCCCCCATTTTTTCCACCAGTGTGACACATGATGGAGTCTCTGTTACTTCATCACTTATCATTCGCTCGGCTTGTGTCTTATCTTCACTGGACGAATCTTGTTTTATTACCTTTTCTTGTTTTTTTTTCTTATTTTCTTGATCCTCATCCAATGTGAGTGATCCATTCATGTAACATGTATTATGTTTCTTGGTTTTCTTTTGTGTGCAGGGTGACAGTGGTGTCGCTTCAAGTTCATTTGACAATGCCCCCCTTCCTCTCGACAGTGGTTGCAATGAACTGTGGGGCTAGGCGTTTAACTGTTCCTCCACCTGATCTTTAGTCAATTCCCCTGACTTCGATTAAGCACGCATCTCGGCCATTTCTTCGATGAACTTCAGACAATACTTTGCATCATGACCAAAACTATCGCAATGCTCACACTTCACCAAATTCCAGCAGTAAATTTTGTCATGTCCCCGTCGGTTACAGTGCTCACATATCACTACATTGTCAGTATTGGGATTTGTTGACGCTCGCGCACTCTTGTCTTCATATACCGGTCGTTCCCGCTGTGCTGCATGTACTGCCCCGCGCATCATATGCACGCTAGGTTGCAGGTCTTCATACATGGCATCAGCGTTCTTACGGGTAGCTACGTTCTTTCCAGGCCTCATAAGCCGCGCTTCATGTTTAATTAGTAGCTTTTCTATCTCTTCGATAGTTGAGAAGGTTATGTGTTGATACTGCATCTGTATAGTTCGATCATGAATAGTATCAAAGAACTGTTTAATGTGTTCTCCCAATAATGATGCATTGAACGCATGTCTAAAATCCATCCCTGCTCGCAACGCTGCTGCGTTTAATCGGTATAGATATGTAGTCACCAACTCGTCATGTTTCTGCGTTAATCTTGAACACATAACTCGAGGCGACACTTTGTCCACACAAAACTTCTTTTGGAAAAAGACAATCACCTTACTCCAGTCATATTTTACCGAATCGGCTAGTTGTTCGTACCACCATGATGCTGTGCTTGTCAAGCTATCAACAAACATTCCCAGACGTTGACTAATCATTCCAATGTGATATATTAGCCACGTGTGAGAATCGAGCGACCCAAACCCGTGAACTTCCGGCATCCTGCCTATTCCTATCAAAACATTTTTTTTCAGTATTCTGAATGATGGCTGTAACTGGTTGAGGTGAGGGTACCCATGCGTTTGCACTTCCACCAGGCATACCATACCCTGAAGTACTATGATGCATTCGTGGCTGCGTAGCCGTTTTATGATATGAGGTACTAGTAGCCCCTCTCGCTGTATTGGGTGTGCGACAATCTGACACGTTTGCCGTGACTTTAGTCAATTCTTCCAAACTTAAATTCCCATCTTGCATCATCTTTACTAAATTGGCTACCATTGGATCTTGTTTAGGCGCAGCCACCCCTGGCCCCTGCCTAGGCGCAGCCACTCCTGGACCCTGTCTAGTCATAGACACCCCTGGCTCTTGTTTAGGCACGGATAGTTTGGGTGTGGACATAGTTTCATCGTCATCTGGCGAGAATTCCAATTTCTTTTTTGGTTTTGGTAATTTTTCGGGGTCGAAACTGTGGTACTTCTTCAAACTCATTTCTGTCAATGATCTCCAACATACCCGGTGGTTTAGACTCCCTTACCGGTGTATGTACGGTATCTGCTATTATATAGTAAGTGGGAATGATATTGTCAGTTTCTTCTCGATATACAATTAATGATGTTTCCCACTGATTTTCTGCTAATAGTAAAGACATCATCAGTCCAATGTCATCTGCGGTCCGTACAAAATCGTAATCACACGCATTCTCAAACTCATCCCGTCTGATAATCTCATACCCTAAATTTGGGAACAAATCCAGTGCCAGCCCAGATGCTTGTAAATTTCCAAATGTAGTGAGATCTTCTCTGTAACAGGACTGATCCTGTTACGGGCTTACACTGTGTTGTGAGAGGAAGCGCGCAATACAAGAGGGGTAGGATTAGTTGATAACAACTAATCCTATACTAAAAGTAAATATAAATATTTACTTATCTATTAGAACGCAAAATTAAGAGTGTTTATTTAATGGGTGGTTAGCATCTAATAGTATAGTAATTACCTAACTAATATAATAATATCAAGTCTTA
>CM047587.1:41233396-41244499 GCA_026184515.1 Peronosclerospora sorghi | reverse complement strand
GCTAATTTTTAGCTGTTGGTCTGTACTGGAACATTACGCAGCAGTACGTGGTACTCGGAACCTGCGTGCAAGAGTACGTGCAGACACATGGACGACGTAGAGTTTCAACACTGTCAACATCGTCAAGTTCACATTTGCTTTGGTCATCACTCCTTCCTGTTTCTTCCCCCCCCCCTACTCCAATATATACATAAATGTTAGCATCGGACTACTCGATTCAAACCTAGCAAGATCTTGTTTAACATTTTTCCACTTGGGAGGCAACATGCGTTCATGCTTGGTGACTTCTTCATCATATTGAAGACTGAAAAAACTGACCTGCAGAAGGTGTGATAGAAAAGGTCACTCCAAATAGTACAGTCTGTTTACCTGAAAGATGTGCAGGGAGGTCCACGAAGAAGGACTGTACCTCATTACCTCATTGTACCTCATTACCTCATTGGTACAGTCCTTCTTCGTGGACCTACCTGCACATCTTTCAGGTAAACAGACTGTACTCTTTGGAGTGACCTTTTCTCTCACACCTTCTGCAGGTCAGTTTTTTCAGTCCCTTCATGACGTCATCGTGCTTGATTGATAGTGGATTCATATTTTGTCATGGGTGGGGAAGCCTCTCCGCTGGGGGACACTTGTTACCGGCTTCGCGTGTATCTACACTGGGACCTTCCCGGGCTCCTGCTGTGAACATGCGGCGATAACGCCCTTCTTCGGAAGCTCCACTTGAATTCCTTTCTTTGGTAGAGCTAACGCCAATTAGCGCTACTACCTTATTAGTATGGTCGAGGACGATCTGCCCTGATCTTGACCAGTCCTGATGTCCTCAATTCTTTGCCGCTAATAAGTGCGTAGCGTTGACTCCAGTTCATCGACGTTCTTCAGGTGAAGCGATCAATCTACCAGAATAACAGGACGTTTCTGGCAAGAAACGTTCTCAATATTGGGTACGCAGTTGATGATATTAACCAGACCATTCTAGAAACCGATAGACAAAACCGAACGAGTTAACCGCGTTCAAGTCAACAAGCTTTATTCTTTTGCGCATGCCTACGAACTCTGCAGGGATTTTTCCATTCAACTGAGTTTGCGATTAACTATTTGGTGCATGCTTCAGCAATTCACACACCGTTTTAAGCGAATGTCATTCCGCATTCCCGTACCACACTTTTATTAGGGGTCTAAGTAGGAAGGACCCGCCCAACGTTTGAGTGAGTTGATGTAAACAAACGCAAGTTGCAGTGGCAACATGCGAAGGCAAGTTAAAACGGTTTTCATGATAATGTAGCTGCATAAGTTGTCAATACAGACCCACCTACTAGTAGTTGTGTGTCATATTGACAGGGGATGATTTAAAATCGATAATACCTTACTGCCAATAAAGCAGTAGAAGACTTGGGAATGCAGCGACAAGATGGAATACGTTATGTACAATAACTATTACATCTGCTTTGGATAAGTAGAAACAGACCGCCTTCCAAAAGTGGACGAAAGAACACAAATTCGTTCAAACAAGGTGAACTTGACTAATTCGCCTTAACATGCAATCAGCAACTTCCCTAAACGAAAGTTCTTCCTAAGTTTATGAGACCCATTAATATTCAAAGTGGTGAGGAAATTATCTATATACATTAGCCATTTCGTAGCAATGCGATCGATTGAACCGTGAATAGTTGAAGGCAAATCTTGTCCTTGAACAGAAAGGAAATTGGCGTCAGACGGAACATGAGCAGCTTCTGCGTTTTCACGGCAAATTTAACTTGGGCAAATTGGTCACTTCTGGCCGATATGGCTTGCCATGACATCGTCACGGGACTCGCCACCAAAGCGTAACGTTTTAGGTGTCTAACATAAAATGTCGCGTAATAACCTATTCATCAAGCCGAAATTGGCATCAAGGGAAGGTCAGGTCGACCCTTTTCAAGTTTGAGAAGCCACTTACTCGTGCTTATTGACATCGCGACAGCATATACTTCCGCCGCCACCTCTTCCTTATCTTAATGTTCACGAGAAATACCGGCTATATTCTTGAGCGCTTGATTGCAAAGCACCCAAGCTGAAGCAGGGGCGAGAAGTTACCGAGTATTAAGTATCATGGCTGGGCTACCGCACAGGGTTTGACTCGTGGGAGACGCTCGAGGTACGACTTTTTTCGAGAGCCCACACCACAACCCTTGTTTAGAACTCGCGGTTTCACAATCCATCCCTTGCAAACATGCGGTTCCCTATACAATAAAGCAGAAAAGGCCACAGCCGCTTCTGAGTGCTGCCTCTTTGTAGGTGGATTACTAAGTGTACCAACAGTTGGAGCAGAGTATTTACTTAGACTCACGCACATTTAAAGGCGCCAAGATTTTGAGACCCTGACTAACAATTCCCCCCTCTCTTCGGACTATCCTCACTGTTGCTCTTGTCGATATACTATGTCGGAATCGTCATAGAGGATTTTGTCGATCTGCTTACGAGCAGATCTTAATTTGCTAGATATTACCTTAGCAACATCTGTAGCAGGTGTCACACTGTCTCTCACTTGACAATCATAGATGTTTCTGCATTTGTCTTAGCACTAGAGATTCCAAATCGTGTCTTTCCATAAGTCACTAATGAGACTAATATGGATCGGTAGCCGACTTTGAGTCGCCGTCGTTCTTTTCGCTCGTTCTGAAATGAGATAGAAGCGCTATGTTGTGCCAGTTTAAAAAATTCCCGTGACTAACAAGTGTCATGTCTTATTACGGTCGGCTATTTATCTTATGTAGGATGTAATGGGGTGCCATTACATAATTGATATTCAAGTTAGAGTATCAATGTTGAATTTCAGACGCGTTGTCTGAAATTCAAATAATAGATTATAAGTTATTATAATCTACGAAGGAAAAGTCGATTCGGTATAAATACCGAATCATGCAGGTTAACTAATAGTACAGTTAGTTTAATACTTGATATTATTATATTAGTTAGGTAATTACTATACTGTTAGCCGCTAACCACCCATTAAATAAACACTCTTAATTTTTCGTTCTCAATCTTAAGCGAATATTCTATTTGCTTTTAATATAGGATAAGTTGTCATCAACTAATCCTACCCCTCCCGTATTGCGCGCTTCCTCGCACAACACAGTGTAAGCCTGTAACAGGATCCGTCCTGTTACACCTGGTAGCACTTCGTGGTCCGTCCTAACGACCACAGTTCCGTTCCGCTAGTTAACTAGCGGAGCGAAGATTAAGAGCCGCTCGGCATCATGTCGCGAGACATGACGCCTGCCGAGATAGAGAGAACGCTGGAAGTGGTTACGGAACACTTCCCTCACTTCACGTCGCGTAATAAAGACGCGACGGTAGAAATGGTTCGGTCCATGGGGACCGACATCCTTACTTCCCTCCTAGATAAGTCCCCGGAGGAAGCGATGGAGGTGGTGCATCGATTTAGGCGAAACCACCTCGAAACACCACCATCATGGCCCGCGCAAGAGGCAGCACGGACGGCACCTGCAACGCATAGCGTTGAAGTGGTAAAGGCGCGAGTACCGCCCTTTACCGTCGAAGGGGGCGAGCCCCTTCGTAGATGTTTCGCAGAGGAGGAAGATGCCATCTCTGCGCAAAATATTGTTGACGAACGTCAACAGGCGTACTTCGCCACAGCATGTCTGGGCGGCAGATCCAGGGCACGGGCGATGAGTCGCAGAGCCACTGATGACTCTGCGTTCCTGACTTATCAGGAATTAAAAGCTGAGCTAAAGCTCAACTTTGAAGCTTAGAAATGGAGCTAAGTAGTCGGCAGGAGCTCATGGAACTCCGGCAAGGTAAGCTTGACCTTCAAGCTTACGCTCAGAAGACGCAATATTTGCTGTCAAATATTGTGTATGAGCCGGTGCCCCCTGCTATGCAGGTCACTGGCTTCATGAAGGGACTCAATGATGGTCCCGTCAAACAGAGTCTTTACCGGCACCCGCCAAAGACTCTAAGGGATGCAATTGATATGAGCATCCGTGAGGAGTTCAGCATGCGATCAGCGTCATCGCATTCTGGGTACAGGCGAAGGGCTCAACAGCCCTTCGCTTTTGACATGCCGCAACAGCATGTCAACAATCAGCAGTCGGGCAGACGAAGTTCACACTTCGTCTTAAGAAACAGCCACTCGCGCCAGAGCATGGGCGGTGGAGGTCCATAGCCGATGGACCTATCGGTTGCGGTTGCTTCGAGTTCGAAGAAACCGAAATTTAAGAAGAACATTCGCTGCAATCGATGCGCGAAAGTGGGGAATTTCGCCCATGAGTGTATGTCACCGCGTCCGGTGCCACTCAGTAAGCGGACGGAACCGTCCGCTGCACGGCGACACCAAAAGGGACATCACCCTGTTGGTGCAAAAAACGTAGATCACCAGTAGGTGCGGGGCGCCCTACTGGGAATGTTATCCCACATGCCGACATAGGGCATGTGAGAGTAATAGACCCAGACTGGACTTTGTCCTGTCAAAAGGTTCAGGGTGATGGTAAGCCTCTTATAACCCTGGAGGTTAAGCCGCACGGGAGCGATGTCCCCATGCGAGCTTTGTTTGACACAGGAGCGTCAAACAATTTCGTTAGAACTCAGAGTCTAACGCTGTTGAGCTTCGTGGAGGTAGAAACCCCACGAAGTATGTTGTCAGTCCGGTTAGCAACAGGTGCAACCGTGACTATTCCAAAGCGTGTGATTAAAACACGCTTCGAGTTGAATGAACTGTCATTCGAGGATGAATTCATCGTCCTCGATTTAGATGACAAGCTCGATGTGATACTTGGAATCCCATGGATGTCCAAGTTTAAACCTTCGATCGACTGGGTTAACCTATCGATCGACTGCGGCGGATGCACAGGATCTGATCACTCTGTGTGTAATCCGGCTGTATCAGAGGATACAACCGCAGCGTCAGACAGTCTGGTGGATAGCGATGGCACCACCAGGTCAGTTCTGACACGATCAGCGGAAGGTACCTCCGCTGGTGAGAGTCCAGAGGGACTACCACACGCAACAGAAGAGTCGTTGCGTGTTGGAGAGAAACATTCCACAGGTGATAAAGACCACCGTGAGAATGAAGTGATATCCACGGTGGGAAACACCCACCGTGAGAATGAAATAGTATCCACAGTGGGAACACCCACTGTGCGACCGAAGGTTCCAACACGACGGGAATTCCGTGTTGATGAGTGTGAACTCACAATCGAGTGCAATCGTGAGCACAACTCCGTGGTGGCCAGTGCCCACCACGTTGCGTTAGCCATGCACACGGGTGATAAAGACCACCGTGTCGCAGAACAGGCGGCCGATCAGACGAGCAAATCTGATCGCCAAGAAAATTCCATGGTTGGCAGTGGCCACCATGATGATGAGTATTCGCACACGGTGAATCGTAATCACCGTGTAGAAGTCAATCAGACGAGTGCGTCTGATTGCATGGACAGTTCCGTCGAGACGATCAACGTCTTGACGCAAACGGAGACCGGATTAGCTACCCAGTCTCTGTTGATGGAACACCCTCCGAAAGAAGGTTCGGAGGTGATGGCTGTTCCAACGCTAAGCTGGAAGAAGTTTATGAAGAACTTGCACGATGATCAGATCGAACAGATCTGTATTATCGTTGCAACAGATGATGTAGTGGATATTCGTGAACTAATATCAACATTACAAGTGGAAAACATTGGGAACGAGGCTCCCAATGATCAAACCAAAGTTCAGCGCTTTGAAGCGCAGAGCTGGGAGTTGTAGCCGGTGCAATACGCACGGTGCGGATAGCCCACAGAGGAAGGCTTTCCTTAAAGCGGCGTTCGCCGCTACTTAGCCAATACTCCCTTATTAAGGGCTTAGTAGGAGAGAGCTCTCCTACTCGGGGCCAAGATTCCCGGGTTAGTTTACTCTAGCCTGTACTAGTGCCTTAACGGAAAGGCTCCCTTACAAAGGGTGTAGCTAAGGGGAGGGCTCCACTTACGCTACGGCACTCACTACATGCACGACCGGTCGAGGTCGTGCGTCTGTACTACGGAGTGGAAAGTAAACTGAATATATATATAATATGTAATTATTTAAACTAATATAAACTATATGTAACACTACGTAGAATATTCCTAATTCATACCTAGCTAAACTGTAGTGTACACACCTGTGTACTGACACGTGGATGGCTGACACCACCACACCAAGGGCCTATGCCCTGATTGGTTAAAATAACCAAAGGTTCGAAACCTTTCAACCCGGCCAATACTGGCCTCAAGCGTGGTGTACTCATGTACACCAACACTCAGTGTTACCCGAATGTAACCCCGTTACAGGAGTCGCTTAAAGCGAACTCCCCATTTTATGAGGTACTTCAGGAATAGGCTGACGTATTCCCAGAAGAAGTACCTAGCGATCTCCCTAAGGATAAGGGAACTCGTCATGAAATTGACCTCGTGCCAGGCACGAAGTATTGTGTCACGCGGCAATGGCCGTTGCCGCGTGATCAAGTAAAAGCGATCGACGAGTTTTTCAAAGCTCGTCGTAAAGCAGGCCAAGTACGGGAGTCTATCTCACCGCACTCTACCCCCACTTTTTGTGTGGAAAAGTCCACAGGTGGGTGGAGAATCGTTCACGCTTACAACAAGCTGAACGCAGCGACGGTACCGGCACAGACACCGATACCGCGAAAAGATGTCATCATTGATGGCATATGCGGGAGCACAATCTTTATGCTCTCGATCTAAGAGATGGATTTTATCAAATCCTAATGCGTGAGAAGGATATCCCTCTCACGGCGGTAAGCACCCCAAGCGGCATGCTTTGGGAGTGGCTTGTTATGCCGCAGGGGCTTCGAAATGCCCCTGCTACGTTTAACAGATGCGTAACCCATCTATTACGCCCGGTGCGAGAATTCTCACCGAGTTATTTCGATGACGTGTTCATCCATAGTAAGGGTGAACACGATAAAAGCGATGTAGATGTCCATAGGAAACATCTACGGCGAGTGCTAGAGCTTATGCGTAAGCATAAGCTCTATGCAAATCTAAAGAAGTGCACCTTTGGTGCACCTGAGATACCCGTTATTGGATGCTTTGTGGGCAAGAACGGGGTGCGTCCTGATCCAGAAAAGATAAGGGTGATCGTTGAATGTCCTACGCCAAACAACGTTAAGGAACTTCGAAAGTTCCTTGAGTTGGCAACATATTTGCACAAGTATTCGTGCAATTATGCTGGGTTAATACGACCTCTTTCCCAATTGCTTAAGAAAGATGTTGAGTGGCATTGGGTATCCCAATGCCAAGATGCTTTTTATGCAGTCAAGAAAAGCTTGACTGAAGCGCCTGTCTTGGCTATAGCCAATAACGAGCGTCCGTTCCACGTCGTTTGCGACGCGAGCGATTTCGCTATCGGCTGTGCTTTGATGCAGCGTGATCACGATGATCGTGATCGCGTAATCTGCTATCAATCGCGTCAGTTGCGCCCAGCCGAGCGCAACTATCCAGTGCATGACAAGGAACTCCTTGCCATGAAGTATGCACTGGCCAAGTTTCGGATCTATCTATTGGGAGATAGACCGTTTGTGATTTACACGGACCATGCGTCGCTACGCACGGCCGTGAATTCACCACACATTTCTCAAAGAATGGCTCGATGTCTGTCATTCTTTGCTGAATACAACTTTACGGTTGAATACAAACCCGAAAAGCTGAACGTGATAGCGGATGCGCTATCACGAATTCCCGATTACGAGAAGAAACCGTCCGTAACCGAAGGTGCCAGTGCAAATGCGATCCGTTGCACTGCTTTGTCGTCGTCAATTATACGACAAGTATGCGAGGCGTACAAAACAGACGAGGAGAAACGTCTGTTGATTGACTACTTTAGTAATCAATCAAGTGAGAAGCGCGACGAACTCCCAGAGTTCCTCCGCGCTTGCGTGCATCGATATCGACTGCACGATGGTCTGCTGCTTTACAGCACAGAACAAAAAGATGAAAGTCGCATCGTCGTTCCAAACGACGATGATCTCAAACATCAAATTATGTTTGAGTATCATGATGCACCGATTTCGGGGCATCAAGGTCGAGAGAAGACATACGCTTCTCTCACACGTGACTTTTACTGGCGAAAACAGTACAAGTGGGTACGGAAATACGTACGCGCTTGCGAGATTTGCCAGTGCGTTAAGCCTGCGCAGTCTGCACAGTCTCCGCTGCAATCTCTGCCGCCGACAGAGTATTGGAAGTCCATTTCAATGGACTTCGTATTCGGTCTTCCACCCGACAATAGTCGGGAGACTGGAATAGTGGTCTTTGTAGACCGTTTCAGTAAGATGGTACATCTTACTGCAGTATCAGCGAACGTAACCGCCGCTCAAACAGCGCGGATATTCGTTGATACGGTATTCCGTTTGCACGGAATGCCGGAAGACATTGTCTCGGATCGAGATCCGAGATTTACAGGACGTTTCTGGCAAGAAAAGTTCTCATTGTTGGGAACCCAGTTGAAGATGTCAACTGCGGACCATCCGAAAACGGATGGGCAGACGGAACGGGTTAACCGCGTTCTCGAGACATGTTGCGATCATACGCACAGTGCCTTTGAACAGTGGAGTGACTATCTGCCACTCACTGAATTCGAGATTAACAATTCGGTGCATGCTTCAACTAATCATACACCGTTCTACATGAATGCCTTAAGGCATCCAAGAACCCCAGCTTTACTTGGCGGTACGCCAAATCTAAGTGGGGGAGGGACCCGCTCAAATTTTGTGCGAGTCAATGCGCAAGTTGTGACTGCAACTTGTGAACAAAACGATGGCCCTTCTACTGAAAGTACAGTAGAAGCGGAAGCAGCTTCAAATGAAACTGAAGCTGCATACGATGAATATGTGTCTGCAACAATGGCTGCAGACAATGAGGGCAACGCACCTACTGCTGATAAAGCAGTAGATGAATTCGTATTACAGCGCCAAGCTGTAATACGCTATATAAAAGATGCACTTGCTTCTGGTTTGGATAAGCAGAAGCAAAATGCAGACAAGAAAGGAAGGAAGAACAAGAACTCCTTTCTTAAAGGTGAATTAGTATTATTAAGTACTACCAATTTGCCTATACATGCAATAAGCAACTTCCCTACACGGAAGTTGCTTCCTAAGTACAATGGACCTTTCAAGGTCCAAGAGATTCGGGGGAATGCCTATACTTTATACATTCCCACAGCAATGCGGCTCCACCCAACATTCTATGTTGGGCGGCTCAATCCGTATCATTCGTCTTTGTCTTACGACGAGGCACAGAACCACGAAAGATACCGTGCTTCTCCAAGTCTCCCAAGAGAGACTTGTAATCGGCTTCCAGCCGTTGATGAGCAGAGCGGAGAGTCATTACCTCCGCCTTCGACTGCTCAAGATCAGACTTGTGCCGATCGAGCTCTTCCTTACCGCGGGAAAGCTCAATGTACAGAAGATCATTCTTCTGCTGAAGGGCAGTGTGCGCCCCGACGATGTCGCGGACATTCTCGCGAAGAGATCGATATGTCTTCACAGAGTGAGACATATCGCTGCTAAAGGAGGAATAACCCTCTCGAGTTTGCGGAGCAAAGAACCATGCTCCGCAACAACAACGGCGAGGGAATTCTCAACCTCCGCCGCCCCTGATCGATAATCAGGGGAATAAGCGATACATTCTCGAGCGCTTGATCTCGAAGCACTCGGTTCCTTCTAAGAAGGATCAGCGTACCGAGTACTTAGTACGCTGGCTGGGTTACCCCCAAGAGTTCGACTCTTGGGAGCCGATTGAGGTTCTGAGGGCCGACGCCCCAGACCTTTTAACTGAGTTTGAGAAGGAGTCTCAAACTCATAATGCGAAGTAGCATCAACACTAGGTGTTGATGCATTTAGGGCATCGATTAAGCCCTGAATTTCGGCGGGTACGGAAAAACACCGCACCCCCGCAACTCCCCCTCTGACAGACGAGGAGCGCCCTGCGGACACCGCGGGCAAACGAGGTGAGAAGGGACACCACAGTTCAACCCTTCTTTGATGCAAGCGAAATGGATGTATTCCATTTTGCCTGTTCGCGAGTGCTTTAAAAAGCGCTCGCGCATTACGTGAACTTTGTTCACGTAGTCATCTGGGCTTTTGTTGTAGTTGTCAACAAAAGCGTTCCAACTCTGAGTCAGGGCGTATTTGTCGTCCCTGTTCTTTCTTGACCCTTTCCGGCTCGAATAATGTCGAACCTAAAAAAAGGGGTCAATAAAGTACAGACGCCTATCGTCTGTACTTCGATCGAATCGACGTGACTGGATATCTTCGAAGTCATCCAGAACGTTGATATCGAACAGCGCATATTGGCAGTCCCGTTTACGGTGACCGCCACTGTTGGGGGCAATAGCCCATCCAGGGGTCCAAAACCCCACTCTGTACGGAACATGTGGTTCCGTACGATGATACGCTTTAGAAGCGGCAGCCGCCGCTTCTGTTCGAGCTCTTTTATCAGGCGGAGCACCGCCTGCTTCAACACCACGCGCCGGGGTTAAACAACCCCGACGTGGAGACGTACTTGGTCCAGGTGAGGTTCTGCGTTCCCGCAACCATCTGTGATGATCATTGTCGCTGTCATAGCTGACAGCGACACAAGAGTTATCATCGCTGTTAGGCGATGAGCACCTAGCGAGTTTCGACTCTCTAGATCCTTTCGCGGGGACAGCTGTGCCCCAATCACTTTGTTCGGAGTCACAACTGTCTCCGAACATGGAAGAACCCTTCCTGGCATCACACCATTTGGGGGTTGTCATCGTGCGAGATGTTGCATTAGCAACATCTCCCTGTTTCTTGCCAGATGCCGCCTTAGCAGCATCTGTGGTCGAGGACGGTACGCCTTCCGACCTTTGCGTAGTTGACGCTGCTAATGCAGCGTCACTGTTGTCTCTCAACACCTCAGCACCTAGTGCTGAGGAGGAGGAAGAAACTCCTTCGATGTTTTCAGCAGCGCTCTTTAGAGCGCCGCCGCGTGCTTCGACCACCGAGTCGATGGTCAATCAGTTGGTGAATGAGAAATTCCGACCAACAAGTGCCACCTATGATTGGCCAAAATAAGAATTATTATTGGGCCAACCACCTTAAGTGGGGGGGGG
>CM047587.1:41209307-41232996 GCA_026184515.1 Peronosclerospora sorghi | reverse complement strand
CCAGCTAACAGTCCACGCACAAAGGGGTCAGTGACAATAAATGACCCTACAACATATCCATCCGATGTAATCATGGGAAATCCCGCAAAGAAGCGCATATGACCATCAGCCACAAACGAACTCTTGACGAAACGCAGATCGTCGGTCGCATCCAGAATGACCGCAGGCTCCGTGGTCATGACAACGTGAGCGTCGACTAGTACATTCAGCGGAAGCTCATGCTCCTCGAGCCCCACTTTAGAGACTTTTGTCACCAATAAAACAAATCAAGGCAATCTGGCAGCCCAACTCGGCCGCAGAATACTCGCCCATTTCCTGACACTGCATCCCTCAATCAGCTAAGTAGAGCTCTCACACCTTGTTTACGAGTAGTCTCGTTTATCGGAATTGGTGTTTTCGACCACTCATGACGGCTGATATAGTCCGGCGCGTAATTGGATGGAGTGTTTGCGTTGAAATTTTTTTAACTCAGAGAGGCGAGGGAGTGTGTCAAAAATTTCGCCACGCTTCTTGAGCCGCCGTCGCTGATTCTTGGTCAAATACTCAACAACAAAGGGGCGCTAGGGCACATGATATAACAATACAAAAAGATTGTGAAGACGAACTGTCAGCAGTGCATAAGGGAGTCAAGATACAGGAAACTTACTAGTACAACGGCGGGTCCGTTCATGGTGGTGAAGCCAACGAAAAGTCATGCGCCCTTGGTATCATACTCAACAACAAAGGGGCACTAGGTCACATGATATAACAAGACAAACAAATTGTGAAGATGAATTGTCAGCAGTGCATAAGGGAGTCAAGACATAGGCGCAACTTACTAGTACAACGGCGGGTCTGTTCATGGCGGTGAAGCCAACGAAAAGTTATGCGCCCTCGCTGCCCCACTTGATCGGTTTGGGTGTTCTCGATTGTTTTCAAGTGGTTAAGTCTTTTATTGTGGAAAATATATTTTCAGCCAATCAGAGGCGACCTGCGACGGCCACCTCGCGATGGCCAACTCGCTCACGGCTAATTTGTTTGTGATTGGTATGAATGTGGAAAAATAAGTGGAATTTTTGACCAATCAGAGTGACCTCGCGACGGCTAACTCGCGACAGCCAACTCGCGACGGCCAACTCGCTCACGGCTAATTTGTTTGTGATTGGTATGAATGTGGAAAAATAAGTGGAATTTTTGACCAATCAGGAGTGACATGCGACGGCCAACTTGCGATGGCCAACTCGCTCAATCAGATTACAGAGGGTTTCTGAAGTAACTGTCAAAGATGATCAATCAGGTTACAGAGGGAATCAGTGGTAGCTCTCAAGGATGATCAATCAGGTTACAGAGGGCCTCAGCGATAACTGCCACATATTGAAGTCAGCGCTGAAGTAACCACAAAGTAGTGGGTGAGAAACGTGATTGACGTTGATATAGGAGGTAGTAATACTTAATAGAACGAAATTTCCCCTGAACTACGCAGATCTCTGGCGGCCCTAAAAAACCTTTCTTTTTTACTCCATACAAAAACCAAGTGTAACACAAGGAAGTCGGTGAGCGCACGCCCTAGTGAGTGAAGCAGCAGCCATTTGGAGTGCGCTAGTGTTGGGGGCAGCCTGGAACAGCCTTTTGAAGTGTACACCAAGTGTAATTGATTGATTTGTTGGTTCGGACGGAATTACTAAGTACCCGGGAAGTAAAACAAGGAGGACTGGCTTATTACCTCTTTGTGTTGTTAATTAAGTGGAATTATAATAATTTTCAACCCCTACCCTCTGTCATGAGTCAAAGTACTCAACTCCAAATTCGTATTAAATTCTTGCTAGATTCTATGGGTGATTACTGTTGAAGTTGTACGTACCCATGTAGGAAATTCGGAAATTCAAAAGATGAAATTACATTGGTTATAAGTGCATATGGATACTCAAGTAAGTGATTTGGGACCAACCTGTTAGGATTTTACATTTTTTTAATTTTCTAACTTATTTTATGCACTTTCCTTGGCATAACTCCTAGCGTCGGATCTATTGCGACCGTCTCTACTTATGCGCATCCTGCCTGACCAAAACTTTAAGGTCGTGGTAGTGTAAAACTACGCAAATACTGTTCTTTCAACATATCATGTTGAGCGCTAGCGTGCTTCACCATAATGTTAACAAAAATAAACCTCAAGTAACGTAAACTTATACCCGTCAAACGTCCTTCCACTCGTAACGTAAACTTATTCCCAGTGAAACGTCCTTCCACGTGAAAATGTTAATCAAATCGAAATATCCACACCGTAAATCGTAGTAGTGACAAGCACAGTCTTATACGTTATCGCGATATTCAGTAATGAGGGCAAGTTCACTCTGTATGCGCAGGGAAACGTGATGTCAAAGAAACAACTGTGAGAAAGCGCCCAGTCGTAAAAGGAAATAAAACTCTAAAGTGAATATATTTGACCTAAACTAATTATAGTCTGTCATAAATACACAAAATCGAGTATACCTATTTTTTGGTCCTGTGCGATGATGCTCAACTTTAAATGCCCTCGCGTCTTCATACAGCGCTGCGTTTAAGCATACCATATCTTCACACTACCGATATGCGTATTTTAGATTAATAGCATGACCCTGCATATTTTTCGCTTTTAAACCTCGAGTACATCGTTTTTTGGATGTTCTCTCAACTAGTTACTCAGTTTACTTGGTGGATATAAACATGGAGATAGGTTTCAAATTTTCATGAGCTATTGAATACGTGAATGACTCGTATAACCCTAATATGCGCCACAGATTCTGTTGGGAACCGGATCTGTAGGTTATCCGGATGGCGGTTGGTAAGTTGAATTGTCCGTTGAGCCAGGAGCTTCATGGCGAAGGGTCACATGCATATGAGGCTGTGTGTAGATCAAGAATAGGCAAAACCACAGCTATGTATTAATTCACTTCTCAAAAGTTCATCTACTGACCACTTGCTCCCCTGTCTAACAGCGTTATGAGACCAAGACTGCGCTAGAAATCCAAGGATCTGATGGCGGCGGACGATCGACGTCGAAGAATGGAAGAGGTCGCAAGTAGCGCGATGGCGGTGGTGAAGGCCGTCAGGGACGCGCAGGTGGCAGTGGAAGCGCCCACCAGAGAAAGTGTTGTAAGTGCGTCCATACCGGTCACTTGAAGGTCGACTGCCCGCAGCAGACCCAAGGAGGTGATGGAAGCGGAGGCGGCAAAGATACAGGCTTCGGTGGCCATCGCCCAGGCCAACGCACGAATTTCACTCGGGGCCGCGGTCCAACAGCCTTTCCAGTTCGTGTGGATCCTGGTGTTACCACTGGAGTCGTTGAGGAGGGAGAATTTTCAATGAAACTCGTGGGAGAAGCCGACCAGACGGATGATTTCACGGTCTCGTCAGATTGGTGGTGTTTTGACACCGGTTCGACTGTTCATATAGTTGGCGACAAGGACCTGTTTGTGTATTTCGATGAAATCAGTCCGGATGATTTCGATGCGAAGGTGCATAGTGTGGCGGCCACCACACTCACCAAGGCGTCTGGGACCGGAACAGTCAAATTGTCACTGAGGTGAATGGTCAAGAAGTCGATCTTTTCATCGATGATGTTCTCTATGTGCCGGACGCAAAACACTGTCTGTTCTCGACTAGTCTCTCCATGGATCAAGGCTTCGAGATCGACTACGATAGGAAGACGAAGGCGTACAGCGTGCAAAAGTATGGTCAACACGTTATTCACGCTGTGCGTAGACATGGTCTGTGGTTGTTCCACACAAAGAGCAGCGCGCGTAAGAAGTCGATGCCGACAGCAGAGCGGGCTGTCGTGAACTACGCCACAGTAGATGGCGTTGGAAGTCTTCATGTGTGGCACGAGCGTCTGGCGCACGTCAATGGGCAGTACCTGAAGGTGATGGTCGACAGTGGTCCCGTCAAGGGCATGATGCTCACCCAAAGAAAGCTGAAGACTTGTGACTCCTGACATATCGTCAAGCAGAAGCAGAAGCGGCGTCAGCAAAAATTGGATCGTGAAATCACAGCCCCCAACCAGATCGTCTATGCCGACTTGTTGTTCCCAGCTCAGAACAATGGAACCAGATACTCAGCGGTCCTAGTGATTATGGATGGGTGGAGTAAGTTTCTCACTGTCCACTTGCTGAAAGACAAGACTGGAGCGACCGTGAACCAGCATATGCAGCAATATGTGGTCTGGGCCGAACGACATGCGGGCAGAGGCATCAAAAAGATCGTAAAGCGTGAGTACCAGCCCTCGGCGAGCGAGACGTTCACGCTACAGCGCGTCCTCACTGACAGAGGCGGCGTGTTCACCAACAAAGAAATAGAAGCCTGGTACGCGGCGACTGGAATAGAGCACGTGAAAGTTGGGCCGAAAGGTTCGCACCTGAACCCATGCGAACGAGCTCAACAGTCTTTGATCGAAATGGTGAAGACACAGATGCAAGCGTCTGGATATCCCCGTTCGTTCTGGCCGTATGCACTGAAGAACTCAGTGTACATCAAGAACCGCGTCTACAATAAGCCGATTGAAGAGAACCCGTACCAGCGACTCTTTGGTGTCAAGTCTGACATTCACCACATCCGTAAGTTCGGCGCCCTCGCCTATGTGCACGTTCCCGTGTCGCCAGAACGCCAGAAGCACGACAACAACGTGATCGTCGCGTTCTTACTTGGCTACTAGGAAGACAAGGCCGGCTGCGAGGTGTTCATCCCCAGCGAGAACACGGTAAAATTTGTGCCTGAGGTGCGAGTGCGTGAAGAGGTGACATACGGCGATCGTCACCACATTGAGCCTGAAGGTGAGGACCAAGCGTCGTGGCAACGCTTCTCGACCAAACATCTAGGTGGTATCTACCATTTAGACAGTGACGCATACGGTGACGACGAGTGTGATGACTCGGAAGACGATTCCTCGTTCTCAAATGTCTCCATGGTGCCCACTGACGAGATGGTGGGAGAGTTCGGGGACGTCAAAGCGTCTGTGTCCCGTGAATGCAGCGAGATGGATTCTATTCTTTCTGTCCAGAGAGCCGTCAGCAGCCAGGATGTTAATCACAACGAGCGAGATGATTCCAGTATCTCCGAGGTCATAGGCGCCGCCGAGGAAGAGTACGACGCGTCCGACAGTTCAAGTTACCACAGATCCGTTTCAGTCGAATGCGGTTCAAATGTTGGTTTAGACGACAATCATTCCACCGCAGACGACAAAGGTGGCGTAAGTAATGAAGAAAAGCCAGCTACAGCTACTGCGGCTGCCGCAGAGGCTGACGATCCATCGGCTGATGGATCTATGGCAGAGACCCCAGAGCCGGAGCGTGTTGTAGTACCTGAAGGTCTGGGAAAGCGCCCTACACGCGATGAAACACAATCAGAAGCTGAGAGAGTCCAGCTTGGAGACGCAGTGAAGATGCGTCGAACCGGTCTACGAGAGGATTCAACACGTCGGCCGACTGGAAGGTACAAGGACTACGTGTTGTTTGCGAACATGGCATCCAGAATTAGGTAAGGACGGACGAGCAATCCCAGCAGCAAATGTCAAGATGCCAAGGTGCCGGCGCGAGGCGATGCGCTCCAAGTTCGCTGATTTGTGGCGCATGGATGAGCTAGAAGAGATGGCAGCACTGAGAGCCAAGGGTGTCTTGGAAGAGATCAAGGACACAGTGATGCCAAATGGCGCTCAGGCAATCAGTACAATGTGGGTGTACTCGTATAAGACGGATGCTCAAGGGTTCATTATGAAAATTAAGGCAAGACTTGTCGCGCTCGGAAATTGGCAGCGCCCTGGGATCGACTTCGTGGAAACGTTCGCGCCGGTAGCTCTAATGTCGTCTTTTCGACTGCTTCTGGCAACATCGGCCGAGCTAGGACTCACAGTATACGGTGGAGATGTCAACACGGCGTACCTAAACGCCAAGCTCGAGATCGAGCAGTATGTTCGGCAGGTTGAACGATTCCCGTGTGAAAGCCAAGGTCATGTCTACGTGGTGAAAAAGGCCCTCTATTGGTTGCTTCAGTCTGGACGCGAGTGGGACTTGGAGATCAATTGTTGTCTCCTCGAACGTGACTTCCAGAGGTTCTCCACAGATCCCTGTCCTCTACTACCAAATAGTCGACAAACGCATCGTGTTCGTCTTACTTTATGTCGATGACATACTCTGTGCTACCAACGCTAAGCCTTCAAGATCCAGCTCTTCAAGGACCTCGATACTTCCTATGGCTTGAAGGACCAAGGGGAACTGCGTGAGTACCTCGGTGTTCAAGTTACACAAACTGCATGGGCCATCAGTATTTCTCAGCGAAAGTACGCTCACGAGATACTCGGCAAATATGTACACGACGACACAAAACCGACTGGTAACCCGATGGAAACTAATGCCAGACTCGCTCCAGCCACCGAAGACGACAATATCGACTCAAGTTTCGATTATCGTGGGGCGCTGGGAATGTTGATGTACCTGGCTACCAGTACCAGGCCGGATCTTGCCTACTCACTAGGTCAATTGAGTCGATTCGTGGCCAAGCCCTCGTCGAAGCACGTCGGAGCGATTAAACGCGTCCTCATCTACTTGATCAGCACGTGCGACTATGGTATCAAGTACACCAAACGTGATAGACTTGCGTCGGATCGTGTCATTATGCTGAGTGGATTCTGCGATAGTGACTGGGGGAGCGACCCTGAGACGCGGAAGAACACTAGTAACTCAGTGTTTACGCTGGCGGGTGGTGCTGTGGCGTGGATGTCGCTCCGTCAACTGATAATCGCGTTATCGACTGCAGAGGCCGAATATGTCGCATCGTGTGAGGCCAGAATGGAGGCCATGGCGGAGAGTAATGTACTCACGGAGATATTACCATCCTACAAAATCGAGCCAGTCATCGGGGTTGACAGCAGTGCTATGCTCACCAAGGCGACAAACCCGACCTACAGCAGACGCACACGGCATATCGAACTCCGCTGGCATTACGTTCGCGAGCAGGTACAGCGTGGGTCAATAACGTTGGTCAAGGTCCGTGGGGAAGAAAATCCAGCTGATGCCTTCACGAAGCCGCTTGACAAGGCTTGACCCAAGACACTCGGTGCTTTGATGGGCATCACTGCGATCGCCTAGTCGTTCGAAGTGTGGAATTCGAGAGGAGGCGTGTTGGAAACCGGATCTGTAGGTTATCCGGATGGCGGTTGGTAAGTTGAAGTGTCCGTTGAGCCAGGAGTTTCGTGGCGAAGGGTCACATGCATACGAGGCTGTGTGAAGAGCAAGAATAGGCAAAACCACAGCTATGTATTAATTCACTTCTCAAAAGCTCATCTACTGACCACTTGCTCCCCTGCCTAACAGGTTCTTTGAAGAACGCGTTGGTATCCCTCTTTCTTGTGGAACTCTTCTAGGAATAGCAGTTGGTAGGCAAAACACTTTTAATGTGACACACCAATGTATGTACGGCTTGTGTACCCTTTTCTGCGGTTCAGAGCCTTCGCCTCTTTAAAAGGAAATATGAGCCTCCTCGCCAAAGTCGCTAGATTGTACCAAAAGTCTGTGAGCAAGTCTTTGGCTATGTATGGCCTCAAGTATGACGATTTGATGGTGGATACGGCTGCTGTTCAGACGGCACTGCATTGGATTAGTGATGACGAGTACCAAGCGCGCACGAAGCGCATTGCTCGCGCTGCGGATTGTTCGCTCAAACGCAGCTATTTACCGGACGAAATTCAAGCCATTCAGCGTCCGCTTGACTTTTATCTTTCTGAAAAAGCTGAGGAGGCCGAGAAACTTGCTGAAGAGCGCGCTGAGCTGACGCGGTGGTAGATATACAGCCATCATCCTTTGCTGCTACTTCAGAGAGATTTTTCTTCCAAGGGAAGGATAAAAGCAAACGAAAATAAAAGAGGTCAACAACAGAATCGTGTTCGTGTCGCTTAGCTGTCGTGTGATGAGTAAATTTAGTGAGGAGTCACTATATACATAGTCATTTGGCTGAACGTGAAGCTTCGTAGGAGATGTATTGGTTGGCATTAGTTAGAGTGTGGTGGTTAGAGATGACCTAAGAGATGGTACTGGCAAGTTCGGAGTACAATTAGAAGCCGATCATGATGTGTCAGGTAAGGGAGATCCAAATTCCGTCCATCAAGGTGCAATGCTTCTCATGTCACGACAATGATAAAAAGTATACACGGTGGGGTCGGGTCATCCGTGCCGCTTTGCGTACTGCGGAGAGAGAAACAATCGTGATAGAGACCTTGCTGTGAGTTAATTTGTCTGGCGCTACTTTGCCACCCGGTATGCATTGACCCTTTATTTTATATCAGCACATTTAGCGAGAGTTCTGGCGTGGGGAGAACGTGTTAAAGAAAAATCTGGACGTCAAGATCGAGCAGGGAAACAAAACAATCACAACCGCTGGTAATTCCAACTCACATCGGCTCCTGTACGTCAGGATCAATGCAGGTACGGGGATTATATTCGCATTAGTATCTATCTGTTGTTACTTGTCTTCTCAGGACCGATAGGGCACTCCACTGATCTAGATACAGCGACCAGCGACTACTTGAATTTTACCATATCCTTCACACTTGATATCTTTTGCTTTGAAACCCTTACCATTTGTTCTTTCTTTCGAGTTCGAACATGCAAACGTTGGGCCAATGGAAAGCACAACCCACTTCTTCCAGTAGCAGCAGCAATCTTCCCCAACAAGCGAAAGACATGGCATTCCGAACAACGGTATTTTTTTCGTGGCTGTCTAGCCCCCGATCGAGCGCTCCATATCCTACAAACCACAACTAACGAACGAAACGACGATACAGTACCGAACGCGAAAATTAATTAAGATAATTTGAAATCGGTCCCAAGTCCTTCGCGGTTTATCGACTGAAATTAGTGTGCTAGTACATCACTCTGAAGTAACATTCTTGCCCAATGGATTCGCAGACGTCAAATGCCGAGCGCACAGTGCGATACGTGCATGAGCAGAGGCAGAATCAGAGCAAGAATGGGCAGACAAGAAGCATGTCCTGTCGTTGGTTTCTTGATCGAGCGTTCTTCTGCGTCAGTACGTGAACAGTCAAAGGCAATGAAACAGGAGCTTGGTTTAAAGTGACTGGAAATGATTGTTCATTTTTGATGCAGCACCTGGCAATCAAATGGAGCACATTTATCGATACGGACAAGTAGACGAGTGCAAACACACATGGAAAAACATGTATCTGTGCTACCGTGCGAGTATGATGGACGACAAGAAGCGTCAGGAGTTTCTCAAGGATACGCCATTGGATGCGTCCAAGAGCCCACACACAACGGACGTGTGGGAAAGAAAAGAAACGCCTGGTTGGTAGACGTGTACAAGTATTAAATGCACGCCAAGGCACTGACTCAATGAGTAGTAGTTTTGGGTTTTCGTCCGGTGCTTCCCTTGTGTCGACTCAAATCCTTCAATTCTTTACAGACGCTGCCCCCGACTTTGATACAGTTTATCTAATCCTTCAACCACTCCTCCATCCCATGTAAATCTCCAGGTAACGCTGACGGCAAACCTTGATCATTGCCGTGTCCTATGGGCATCGGTAGCGTCTCGAGCGTCGAATTTAACAGCATATCTAATGGATCCAGGAGATCACTGCTTGAGTTGGAAAATAAATTCGGCTCGTTACTTGTCGGAATATTGGGCGTGGCAACCCTCCCCGTGGCAGAAGACTCGACTGGAGAGGTTGTGTTCCCGACATTGGTAAAGTTTCGCATGGAGAGCAAATCGAGCTCGTTTTCAATATTCTGAGTGAGTTGGAAGTCAAAAGCTTCGGTAGAGAGTGGAGGTAGGCCGACAAATGACTTCTTGGCATTTATGTGCAGATTGAGAAGTGTGTCCAGATCCCCCGTCTCTTCATATCGCTCAAACGCTTGATGCAGCGTCGAGTCATCAGATGCAATGAGTAGCATCTTCAGCGAATCTTTTTGCTCTTTACTAATTTTTCCACTAGCTGCCAATCTATTCACGAGCCAGAATTTCGACGATAGACTGCGTCCACGCTTTGATTTACGCGATTGAATTTGTGTCGAGGCATTCAACGCTGCTGCAGCAGGAGGTAGCGTCGTCCCTGCGGGTTTCGTCACAGGATTCATTATCGTCTCCGTCGTCACTTTTGCAACCAATGTATTCGCGTTTAAATCACCCGATGGCGTTGATTTCACGTCAAAGTCAACAGGTACATTAAAATCTAGTGTATCCATAATATCAAGCAGCTCCGGGGGTGGTCCAGTAGCTTCATCCAGCTGAAATCCTTCAAGAGACAAGAGATCTCCGTCTCGAATCGATCGATCTAACGCGTTCTTACGAATCTGCCAGAGGAATAGTAACTGAATGAGCGAAACGTGCAAACAAAGACACTACACGACCATTCGTGACGTACCACAACTCCTTTCTCAGTCTTAGACTTAGTTGGATGCAAGAGCACTTTGCACTTGGCCAGGATACTCGGTGCCGGCTCATCGTCTGAGTTCGTGATAACCTGATAAAAGTCACTCAGCACGCCTTCCCACTCGAGCGGGCGCTGTAGGCACACGAGTGACGTGACGTTCGTTAATGGATTCAGGAGCAGCACGCGGATCACTTCGCCCATGGCGAACGTCAATGGATATTGAGAGAAAAAAGCCAGCAGTTAACTATTTTTAGGATCGAAGTGCTAATTTTTGGCATTAAATTTTGTAATTATCCAGGTAAAGAGAAAAACGGTCCGTGCTGAACAATTTCAAAAAATACAGGACCGTTTTTTTTTCAGACTAAGTACGTCGATTTAGTCTAAATTACTATGAACAAGTTTACTGTGGACCACCTTTTATGCTTTATTTGGAGTATATATTGCTTTTCGACAAATGAAAGTGCGACGGCCATATCGCGACGGACTGTTAAGTTGCATATTAGGATACTCTCAAGTTGCATATTAGTGGGACTGGACACTTAGGTAACTATACATAATACTTCGCCACCCTTTTTGTCATAAGTCACATAAGTCGCACCCTTTTTTGTAAAAAATCACAAAAGCTTCACCCTTATTGTCAAAATTCACAAAAGCCCCACCCTTTTTGTCAAACGTCAAACAAATCCATTTTTATTATGTAGTAGACGAGTTAAAGGCCATTTAGCAAGCTAAATGATGACGTCGATAGACTTTCAATTAACTGAAAAATGGCTCGTTTCGCGAACGGAAGCGAAAACGAAATCTTTCGGCTCTGTCTTTGTCCGGACTTGACACCGGCTGAAGTCGGAACTTCAGGTGACATTAAAAAGATCACAGCGTCCAGACGCATGTGGAAAAATATCCTTGTAATTTGCCATGTTATGTCCAGTTAAAAATATACTCTAATAGCACACAGAATGTTCAGCACCTCCGTATTCCTACCCGAGAGTAACCGGGGAGACGAAGGGAAGACTTAAGGACGGTATTCATATATCACGATCTTCAGCACCTCAAGACAGGCTTATGCAGTCTTACCTCCAGTGTGAGCCGATCCAACTGTATATCTACATTTTCCCTCTCCTGAATGTTAGGCATTAGATGTTTGTTTTTGGAAAAGGGTGTTGGTTTGTATTGTGTTGCCATTCGAGAAGAGTCGTTGAATAATTCTGACCAAAACATAACACCGGATATATCCAATATTGTTCCCTAGATGCGATTTTAGGACAGACCCAAAAAGGCAAGGCGAACAAATACAGCCAATCCCGTTTTTTGGGAGCGAAAATGCAGCCAAACACAGTCTTGTATGGGAAAAAATCCAGCCAATCCCGATTATTCGAGCCCACGGACAGACACCAATTTATATATATAGATAGATTCATCGGCCTGAACTCGCGCTGAGGACTGATAATTTAATTGCGCCTTCGGGTTGTAATTGTAGGAAAAATGTCCCTTATACTATCTGGCCTGAAGGTTTTGGTCAGGTAGAGAGTAGAGATGCGTCGGTCGAAATAGAGCTGCCACTAGAAGTGAGTTATACAATGGTTGGTATGTTGGAAGTGCGTGTATACACTTTGTATTATTGCGCCCTTACAAGTTGGTGAAACCCCATTGGATGAAAAGGGAGTATATTTTAGGTATACATTGACGGCTACTCTTAAGTTGCATTTTATTATGACTGAATCTTTAGGTAACTTTACATAATACACTTTTCATTTTTATCTCTTAAGACAACACAGCTGAAACTTACACGGCGTGTCGACCTTCGCACACCCGCCAATATCTGCAAAAGATCCTACCTGGTCAAAGTGATCAGACCCGGTAGCTTATCACAGTGAAGATAAACTGAGCTTATCTTCTAACAGGTTATGAGTCCTAGGCTGGCTTGTTTATCTAGTGGATTTTTCTTGGAATTACGAGTGTGTTTTCTTGGATTGTTACGTATCTCGTCACGTATAACTAGTGGAAAGTCCCCTTGTTGTAAGGGATAGTGGAGTGAAGATTGATTTTGATTATTGATTTACTTTAAGATGAGTGATTCAGAAGGAAATGAGGTGCCGACCTCGAGTGATGCGGTGAAGACCATTATTCAAGGTTTTAAGGACATCACGGTGCGACTGACTGCCATTGAAGAAGGGCAGGGCAAGCAGTCTTCTGGTTGTGTCTCGTCCGGGTCGAGAAAGAGCTCCCCGGTGCGTGTGAAAAACACGGAGCTTCGCTACAGTCTGCGAAACTACCGTCCGTTCGGACAGAAGATAACTCTGAGGCCGCACCCAAATATGAATGCGGCACCCCGTGAGGCACCAGCTGGAGTTCCTGGCACAGGCGCATGAAAATGCCTGCTAAACAGATGCATGCGCCGATTTTCGGTTATGCGGGACACATAATTCCCAAACTAACAGTCGAAATTATTTCGAGGAAAGAGCTGTACATAGGCCTAGGTGCCGGGTTTAAGCGGTGGGACTACCTATTCTTCGAGTTCATCGAGATTGGTGAGATAACATCTGGTTTTTTTGGACTGAGCGGTTAAAGTGAACAAGATCGGTGAACATCTTGAGAGCACGGCCGCGGAATATTTCCGCTCGAAAATTGGTTTGTGGTGGCAGATGTACCCGCAGTTGAATTACGTTTTGGAGCAGATGGGATTTAAGGTAAATAAATCCCACCACCAAGCTGCCATGAGGTTTGGCGCAGAAAAGGATCACAAAAGAACATGGACGCAGTACTATTTATACTTAGTACCTCTGGACCGAGAAAGTGGGTCGAGCAGAAGTTTATTGTGGAAAATATCGTCAAGTTCGCCATACCCAAGCTGAAAGTTATGCTGATGGCCAGGTACGATCCTGCTAGGCAGGGCTACCTGTGTAACAGGACTGATCCTGTTACGGGCTTACACTGTGTTGTGCGAGGAAGCGCGGAATACAAGAGGGGTAGGATTAGTTGATGAAAACTAATCCTATACTAAAAGTAAATATTAATATTCACTTATGCCTAAGAACGCAAAATTAAGAGTGTTTCTTTAATCGGTAGCTAGCGGCTAATAGTATAGTAATTACCCAACTAATATAATAATATCAAGTATTGAGCTATCTGTACTATTAGTTAACCTGCATGATTCGGTATTTATACCGAATCGACGTTTCCTTCGTAGATTATAATAACTTATAATCTCTTATTTAAATTTCAGACAACGCGTCTAAAATTTAACTGTGATATTCTAACTTGAATATCAATTATGTAATGGCACCCCATTACATCACCCCCCCCAAGTAAGGTGGTTGGCCAATAATAATTCTTATTTTGGCCAATCATAGGTGGCACTTGTTGGTCGGAATTTCTCATTCACCAACTGATTGACCATCGACTCGATGGTCAAAGCACGCGGCAGCGCTCTAAAGAGCGCTGCTGGAAACATCGAAGGAGCTTCTTCCTCCGCCTCAGCACTAGGTGCTGAGGTGTTGAGTGACAACAGTGACGCTGCATTAGCAGCGTCAACTACGCAAAGGTCGGAAGACGTACCGTCTTCGACCACAGATGCTGCTAAGGCGGCATCTGGCAAGAAACAGGGAGATGTTGCTAATGCAACATCTCGCACGATGGCAACTTCCGAATGGCATGTTGCCAAGAGGGGCATATTCGGAAGTTCTGACTCCGAAAAAAGTGATGAGGATAAAGCTGTCCCCACGAAAGGATCTATCGAGTCGAAACTCGCTAGGTGCTCATCGCGTAATAGCGATGATGACTCTGGTGTCGCTGTCAGCTATGACAGCGACAATGATTATCACAGGTGGTTACGGGAACGCAGCTCCCCACCTGGACCAAGTACGTCTCCACGTCGGGGTGTTTTAACCACGGCGCGTCGTGTTGAAGCAGGCGGTGTTACGCTTGCTAAAAGAGCTCGAACAGAAGCGTATCATCGTACGGAACCACATGTTCCGTACAAAGTGGGGTTTTGGACCCCTGGATGGGCTATTTCCCCCAACAGTGGCGGTCACCGTAAGCGGGACTGCCAATATGCGCTGTTTGATATCAACGTGCTGGATGACTTCGAAGATATCCAGTCACGTCGATTCGATTGAAGTACAGAAGATAGGCGTCTGTACTTTATTGACCCCTTTTTTCAGGTTCGACATTATTCGAGCCAGAAAGGGTCAAGAAAGAACAGGGACGACAAGGAAGCCCTGACTCAAAGTTGGAACGCTTTTGTTGACAACTACAACAAAAGCCCAGATGATTACGTGAATAAAGTTCACGTAATGCGCGAGCGCTTTTTAAAGCACTCGCGAACAGGCAAAATGGAATACATCCATTTTGCTTGCATCAAAGAAGGGTTTAAATGTGGTGTCCCTTCTCACCTCGTTTTCCCGCGGTGTCCGCAGGGCGCTCCTCGTCTGTCAGAGGAGGAGTTGCGGGGGTACGGTGGTTTTTCCGTACCCGCCGAAATTCAGGGCTTAATCGATGCCCTAAATGCATCAACACCTAGTGTTGATGCTACTTCGCATTATGAGTTTGAGACTCCTTCTCAAACTCAGTTAAAAGGTCTGGGGCGTCGGCCCTCAGAACCGCAATCGGCTTCCAAGAGTCGAACTCTTGGGGGGTAACCCAGCCAGCGTACTAAGTACTCGGTACGCTGCCCCTTCTTCGAAGGAACCGAGCGCTTCGAGATCAAGCGCTCGAGAATGTATCGCTTATTCCCCTGATTATCGATCATGGGCGGCGGAGGTTGAGAATTCCCTCGCCGTTGTTGTTGCGGAGCATGGTTCTTTGCTCCGCAAACTCGAGGAGGGTTATTCCTGCTTGAGCAGCGATATGTCTCACTCTGTGAAGACATATCAGTCTCTTCGCGAGAATGTCCGCTACATCCTCGGGGCGCACACTGCCCTTCAGCAGAAGAATCATCTTCTGTACATTGAGCTTTCCCGCGGTAAGGAAGAGCTCGATCGGCACAAGGCTGATCTTGAGCAGTCGAAGGCGGAGGTAATGACTCTCCGCTCTGCTCATCAACGGCTGGAAGCCGACTACAAGTCTCTCTTGGGAGACTTGGAGAAGCACGGTATCTTCCATGGTTCTGTGTCTCGTCGTAAGACGAAGACGAATGACACGGCTTGAGCCGCCCAACATAGAATGTTGGGTGGAGCCGCATTGCTGTGGGAATGTCTAAAGTATAGGCATCCCCCCGAATCTCTTGGACCTTGAAAGGTCCATTGTGCTTAGGAAGCAACTTCCGTGTAGGGAAGTTGCTTATTGCATGTATAGGCAAATTGGTAGTACTTAATAATACCAATTCGCCTTTCAGAAAGGAGTTCTTGTTCTTCCTTCCTTGCTTGTCTGCATTTTGCTTCTGCTTATCCAAAGCATAAGCAAGTGCATCTTTTATATAGCGTATTACAGCTTGGAGCTGTAATACGAATTCATCTACTGCTTTATCAGCAGTAGGTGCGTTGCCCTCATTGTCTGCAGCCATTGCTGCAGACACATATTCATCATATGCAGCTTCAGTTTCATTTGAAGCTGCTTCCTCTTCTACTGTACTTTCAGTAGAAGGGCCATCGTTTTGTTCACAAGTTGCAGTTGCAACTGCGCATTGACTTGCACAAAATTTGAGCGGGTCCCTCCCCCACTTAGATTTGGCGTACCGCCAAGTAAAGCTGGGGCTCGTGGATGCCTTAAGGCATTCACGTAGAGCGGTGTATGCTTAGTTGAAGCATGCACTGAATTGTTAATCGCTAATTCAGTGAGTGGCAGATAGTCACTCCACTGCTCAAAGGCATGTGCGTATGATCGCAACATGTCTCCGAGAACGCGGTTAACCCGTTCCGTCTGCCCATCCGTTTCCGGATGGTCCGCAGTTGACATCTTCAACTGGGTTCCCAACAATGAGAACGTTTCTTGCCAGAAACGTCCTGTAAATCTCGGATCTCGATCCGAGACAATGTCTTCCGGCATTCCGTGCAAACGGAATACCGTATCAACGAATATCCGCGCTGTTTGAGCGGCGGTTACGTTCGCTGATACTGCAGTAAGATGTACCATCTTACTGAAACGGTCTACAAAGACCACTATTCCGGTCTTTCGACTATTGTCGGGTGGAAGACCGAATACGAAGTCCATTTAAATGGACTTCCAACACTCTGTCGGAACCGGCAGAGATTGGAGCGGAGACTGTGCAGACTGCGCAGGCTTAACGCACTGGCAAATCTCGCAAGCGCGTACGTATTTCCGTACCCACTTGTACTGGTTTCGCCAGTAAAAGTCACGTGCGAGAGAAGCGTATGTCTTCTCTCGACCTTGATGCCCCGAAATCGGTGCATCATGATACTCAAACATAATTTGATGCTTGAGATCATCGTCGTTTGGAACGACGACGTGACTTTCATCTTTTTGGTCTGTGCTGTAAAGCGGCTGACCATCGTGCAGTCGATATCGATGCACGCAAGCGCGGAGGAACTCTGGGAGCTCGTCGCGCTTCTCACTTGATTGATTACTTAAGTAATCAATCAACAGACGTGTCTCCTCGTCTGTTTTGTACGCCTCGCGTACTTGTCGTATAATTGACGACGACAAAGAAGTTCAACGGATAGCGTTTGTACTAGCACCTTCGGTTACGTACGGTTTTGTCTCGTAATCGGGCCTTCGTGATAGCGCATCCGCTATCACGTTCAACTTTCCGGGTTTGTATTCAACCGTAAAGTTGTATTCAGCAAAGAATGACAGCCATAGAGCCATTCTTTGAGAAATGTGTGGTGAATTCACGGCCGTGCGTAGCGACGCATGGTCCGTGTAAACCACAAACGGTCTATCTCCCAATAGATAGATCCGAAACTTGGCCAGTGCATACTTCATGGCAAGGAGTTCCTTGTCATGCACTGGATAGTTGCGCTCGGCTGGGCGCAACTGACGCGATTGATAGCAGATTACGCGATCACGATCATCGTGATCACGCTGCATCAAAGCACAGCCGATAGCGAAATCGCTCTCGTCGCAAACGACGTGGAACGGACGCTCGTTATCGGCTATAGCCAGACAGGCGCTTCAGTCAAGCTTTGCTTGACTTCATCAAAAGCATCTTGGCATTGGGTATCCCAATGCCATTCAACATCTTTCTTAAGCAATTGAGAAAGAGGTCGTATTAACCCAGCATAGTTGCACGAATACTTGTGCAAATATGTTGCCAACTCAAGGAACTTTCGAAGTTCCTTAACGTTGTTTGGCGTAGGCCATTCAACGATCACCCTTATCTTTTCTGGATCAGGACGCACCCCGTTCTTGCCCACAAAGCATCCAAGAACGGGCATTTCAGGTGCACCAAAGGTGCACTTCTTTAGATTTGCATAGAGCTTATGCTTACGCATAAGCTCTAGCACTCGCCGTAGATGTTCCCTATGGACATCTACATCGCTTTTATCGTGTTCACCCTTACTATGGATGAACACGTCATCGAAATAACTCGGTGAGAATTCTCGCACCGGGCGTAATAGATGGGTTACGCATCTGTTAAACGTAGCAGGGGCATTTCGAAGCCCCTGCGGCATAACAAGCCACTCCCAAAGCATGCCGCTTGGGGTGCTTACCGCCGTGAGAGGGATATCCTTCTCACGCATTAGGATTTGATAAAATCCATCTCTTAGATCGAGAGCACTAAAGATGGTGCTCCCGCATATGCCATCAATGATGACATCTTTTCGCGGTATCGGCGTCTGCGCCGGTACCGTCGCTGCGTTCAGCTTGTTGTAAGCGTGAACGATTCTCCACCCACCTGTGGACTTTTCCACACAAAAGGTGGGGGTAGAGTGCGGTGAGATAGACTCCCGTACTTGGCCTGCTTTACGACGAGCTTCGAAAAACTCGTCGATCGTTTTTACTTGATCACGCGGCAACGGCCATTGCCGCGTGACACAATACTTCGTGCCTGGCACGAGGTCAATTTCATGACGAGTTCCCTTATCCTTAGGGAGCTCGCTAGGTAATTCTTCTGGGAATACGTCAGCGTATTCCCGAAGTACCTCATAAAATTAGGAGTTCGCTTTAAGCGACTCCTGTAACGGGGTTACATTCGGGTAACACTGAGTGTTGGTGTACATGAGTACACCACGGTTGAGGCCAGTATTGGCCGGGTTGAAAGGTTTCGAACCTTTGGTTATTTTAACCAATCAGGGCATGGGCCCTTGGTGTGGTGGTGTCATCCATCCACGTGTCACTACACAGGTGTGTACACTACATTTTAGCTAGGTATGAATTAGGAATATTCTACTTAGTGTTACATATAGTTTATATTAGTTTAAATAATTACATATTATATATATATTCAGTTTACTTTCCACTCCGTAGTACAGACGCACGACCTCGACCGGTCGTGCGTGTAGTGAGTGCCGTAGCGTAAGGGGAGCCCCACCCTTAGCTACACCCTTTGTAAGGGAGCCTTGCCGTTAAGGCACTAGTACAGGCTAGAGTAAACTAACCCGGGAATCTTGGCCCCGAGTAGGAGAGCTCTCTCCTACTAAGCCCTTAATAAGGGCGTATCGGCTAAGTAGCGGCAAACGCCGCTTTAAGGAAAGCCTTCCTCTGTGGGCTAGCCGTACCGTGCGTATACGCACCGGCTACAACTCCCAGCTCTGCGCTTCAAAGCGCTGAACTTTGGTTTGATCATTGGGAACGAGGTTCCCAATGTTTTCCACTTGTAATGTTGCTATTCGTTCACGAATATCCACTGCATCATCTGTTGCAACGATGATACAGATCTGTTCGATCTGATCATCGTGCAAGTTCTTCATAAACTTCTTCCAACTTAGCGTTGGAAGAGCCATCACCTCCGAACCTTCTTTCGGAGGGTGTTCCATCAACAGAGACTGGGTAGCTAATACGGTCTCCGTTCGCGTCAAGACGTTGATCGTCTCGACGGAACTGCCCATGCAATCAGACGTACTCGTCTGATTGACTGCTACACGGTGATTACGATTCACCGATGTCAATACTCATCATCATGGTGGCCACTGCCTACCATGGAATTTTCTTGGCGATCAGATGTGCTCGTCTGTTCGGCCGCCTGTTCTGCGACACGGTGGTCTTTATCACCCGTGTTCATGGCTAACGCAACGTGGTGGGCACTGGACACCACGGAGTTGTGCTCACGATTGCACTCGATTGTGAGTTCACTCTCATCAACACGGAATTCCCGTCGTGTTGGAACCTTCGGTCGCACTGTGGGTGTTTCCCACTGTGGATACTATTTCATTCTCACGGTGGGTGTTTCCCACCGTGGATATCACTTCATTCTCACGGTGGTCTTTATCACCCGTGGAATGTTTCTCTCCAACACGCAACGACTCTTCTGTTGCGTGTGGTAGTCCCTCTGGACTCTCACCAGCGGAGGTACCTTCCGCTGATCGTGTCGGAACAGACCTGGTGGTGCCATCGCTATCCACCATACTATCCGACGCTGCGGTTGTATCTTCTGATACAGCCGGATTACACACAGGGTGATCAGATCCTGTGGGTCCGCCGCAGTCGATCGATAGGTTAACCCAGTCGATCGAAGGTTTAAACTTGGACATCCATGGGATTCCAAGTATCACATCGAGCTTGTCATCTAAATCGAGGACGATGAATTCATCCTCGAATGACAGTTCATTCAACTCGAAGCGTGTTTTAATCACACGCTTTGGAATAGTCACGGTTGCACCTGTTGCTAACCGGACTGACAACATTCTTCGTGGGGTTTCTACCTCCACGAAGCTCAACAGCGTTAGACTCTGAGTTCTAACGAAATTGTTTGACGCTCCTGTGTAAAACAAAGCTCGCATGGGGACATCGCCCCCGTGCGGCTTAACCTCCAGGGTGATAAGAGGCTTACCATCACCCTGCACCTTTTGACAGGACATAGTCCCGTCTGGGGCTATTACCCTCACATGCCCTATGTCGGCATGTGGGATAACATTCCCAGTAGGGCACCCCGCCCCTACTGGTGATTTACGTTTTTTTGCACCAACAGGGTGATGTCCCTGTTGGTGTCACTGTGAAGCGGACGGTTCCGTCCGCTTACTGAGTGGCACCGGACGCAGTGCCATACACTCATGGTCAAAATGCCCCATTTCCGCGCATCGATTGCAGCGAATATTCTTCTTAAATTTTGGTTGCTTCGTGTTCGAAGCAACCGCAACCGATAGGTCCATCGGCTCTGGACCTCCACCGACCATGCTCTGGCGCGGGTGGCTGTTTCTTGAGACGAAGTGTGAACTTCGTCTGCCCGACTGCTGATTGTTGACATGCTGTTGCGGCATGTCAAAAACGAAGGGCTGTTGAGCCCTTCGGCTGTACCCAGCATGCGATGACGCTGATCGCATGCTGAACTCCTCACGGATGCTCATATCAATTGAATCCCTTAGAGGCTCTGGCGGGTGCCGGTAGAGACTCTTTCTTTTTGACAGGACCATCATTGAGTCCCTTCATGAAGCCAGTGACCTGCATAGCAGGGGGCACCGGCTCATACACAATATTTGACAGCAAATATTGCGTCTTCTGAGCGTAAGCTTGAAGGTCAAGCTTACCTTTCCGGAGTTCCATGAACTCCTGCCGACTACTTAGCTCCATTTCTGGAGCTTCAAAGTTGAGCTTTAGCTCAGCTTTTAATTCCTTATAAGTAAGGAACGCAGAGTCATCAGTGGCTCTGCGACTCATCGCCCATGCCCTGGCTCTGCCGCCCAGACATGTTGTGGCGAAGTACGCCTGTTGACGTTCATCAACAATATTTTGCGCAGAGATGGCATCTTCCACCTCTGCGAACCATCTACGAAGGGGCTCGACCCCTTCACCGGTAAAGGGTGGTACTCGCGCCTTTACCACTTCAACGCTATGCGTTGCAGGTGCAGATGCGGTCCGCGCTGCCTCTTGCGCGGGCCGTGCTGGCTTTTCTAGGTGGTTTTGCCTAAAGCGATTCACCACCTCTATCACTTCCTCCGTGGTCTTACCCAGGAGGAAGGTAATGCTGTCGGGCCCCATGGACCGAACCATTTCTACCGTCGCGTCTTTACTACGCGACGAGAAGTGATGGAAGTGTTTCGTAACCACTTGCAGCGTTCTCTCTCGCTCGGCAGGCGTCATGTCTCGCGACATGATGCCGAGCGGCTCTTAATCTTCGCTCCGCTAGTTAACTAGCGGAACGGAACTGTGGTCGTTAGGACGGACCACGAAGTGCTACCAGGTGTAACAGGACTGATCCTGTTACAGGCTTACACTGTGTTGTGCAAGGAAGCGCGCCATACAATTAGGGCAGGATTAGTTGGTAACAACTAATCCTATAATAAAAGTAAATATATTAATATTCACTTATGCCTAAGAACGCAAAATTAAGTGTTTATTTAATGGGTGGTTTAGAGGCTAATATTATAGTAACTAACTAATTAATATAATAATATCGAGTCTTTAACTAACTGAACTATTAGTTAACCTGCAATATTCGGTATTTATACCGAATCGACTTTTCCTTCTTAGATTATAACAACTTATAATCTCTTATTTAAATTTCAGACAACGCGTCTGAAATTTAACTGTGATATTCTAACTTGAATATCAATTATGTAATGGCACCCCATTACAACCTGTGCCACGCTAAAGAGCTCATGCAGGGGCTCAAGAGCTGGAAGACGATGCGTTCAAAGGCAGGGCTCCCGCCAGGATGCAAGCGCATGCAGTCACTCTAAGTAGAAACAAGCGCAGCTGTTATTCATGTGGAGATGAAGGGCAAATACAGAAGTATTGCCCGGAAAAGCAACGTAAAAGCGGTGCAAACCGGAGTGGAAGGACAAACCATAAACCAAGCGACGTATTGTAAAAGAAATTTGTGTTATAGACAGTGGAAGCCAGCTTAAATACAAGGATTGGTGCATGTGAAAACGATGAAATGAACGAAAACACATGGATTATCGACAGTGGAGCTAGTAGACACCTAGTGTCGAACGCTAATTTACTGGAAAATGCTAGAGAGTGCGTTCCTAGTGACACGTTTGCGCTCCCGTATGGCGGTATGTTAAAAGCCACAAAAGTCGGGAAATCACTTGGCGGACGTGCTGATGAGTTTCCAACGGTCATTGTCTTGCTTCGCGCCAAAATTGGCAAAAAATTGATTTCGCTTGGTAGACTGCAAGAGAAGCGGTGCAACATCTCCGACGATGGTCACCAAGTTCAAGTGATGTTGAAAGGCGCAAGATTGTTCTATGTCAGGACATATGGATCCGTATTCGTGGAAAATTTGAGGGTGGATAAAAAAAGTTATGACGTAAATGGTTTCGCGAGCATGGTGCTAAGTAGTGTGTCGGAAGACGTCGCTGCTGACGTCCACACTGGAAGCTTTCACGTGCGCTTGGGTCACCTGATTTATGATACCGTCGAAATACTGGCCAGGGACCCCAGTTCATGCATAGTCCTCACGGAAACCAGTAGGCTGAATTGCCTGACCTGTGCTGAAGGCAAAACCACGCAAAAGGCTCAACCAAAGGCAGATTCGGTGCAATTAGCCGATTGAAAAATTTGGAGGAATGATTTGCAGTGCCTAACGGTTCCTATCACTCCTCGACACAGGCGTGGGAACATATATTTGATTGTCTTTGTGGATCATTTTTCAAGTTATGTACGCGTATTGCCGCACGCACCAAGTACCGGGCGGCTAAGATGTTTGGACATTTTTTGTCATGGTTTGGGAATGGGTTTTCGTGCCGTGTACACGTGCTGCGCACGGACGGTGGTGGCGAATACCAGAACGTCGATCTGTTCTGTAAACAGACTGGTTTTCGCCTCCAAATTACGGAAGATGGAAATCCGGCTTCGAATGGAAAAGCAGAGCGGATTAACCGGACCATCTTCAATATGGTCCGGTGTATGATCTTCGGCTCAGGAATTCCATTGTGTTCGTCAGTCCTGTCATCTTGCATCATGCTTCAATGCGTCATTTTCCAGTTATTCCACGTAATTCAAACGTAAAAAACAAGGTAACAGCAAAAGCAGCAAGATAACAGCGTAATAAAGGTAATAACAACTTTATTCACTCCAATTATTCACTCCGTAAGTGTAACGGGGTTACATTTGGGTAACACTGAGTGTTGGTGTACATGAGTACACCACGGTTGAGGCCAGTATTGGCCGGTTTGAAAGGTTTCGAACCTTTGGTTATTTTAACCAATCAGGGCATGGGCCCTTGGTGTGGTGGTGTCAGCCATCCACGTGTCAGTACACAGGTGTGTAAACTACATTTTAGCTAGGTATGAATTAGGA
>CM047587.1:41154537-41201627 GCA_026184515.1 Peronosclerospora sorghi | reverse complement strand
AAGTTTCATTTTAGTATGACTGAATCTTAAGGTAACTTTACATATTACACTTTTCATTTTTATCTACTAAGACAACACAGCTGAAACTTCCACGGCGCGTCGACTTTCGCGCACCCGCCAATCTCTGCAATAGATCCTACCTTGTCAAAGTGATCAGACCAGGTAGTTTAAGATCTAGCACTGTGGAAATAAACTTAAGCTTATTTTCTAACATGTTAGTGGTCTGTAAATTGACGATACTTAAGTGGTAGTCATTATTCTAACAAGCACAACATTTTTTACGTCGTGGGTGTTGGCGCCGAGGACAATATACCGACAGACTGGCATTGACCTTCTCCTTTACATAAAGATGTTTAAACGTGCCGTTAATATCGTTCATTGATGCTAATATGTTATCCATAACACCGGTTTTTATTGTTATAGCAATAATCATATCGAACTTATTCTGAGTACATTTTTTTCGAGCACTAATAAGTAGTGTGTAGCACACAACAGATGGAAGTTTACCATAACTTCAACATCTGGTAAATCTTTCATGCTAAACACTCAATACAAATTCCATTGATAAAGTCCCTGATCTGGTTATTTTCTTCCTCTCACTTCGAACTGCCTACAGGTGTTATTTCAATGCAAACGGAAATTTGGTTGTTGAGATATTGACTTAAGTTACTTTCGTTATTGGAGTTATTAACCGACATCTACGACTCAAGTTTTCGACTATCTGTGCAAGCATGAATACCGACAACTTCCAACAATTTGTGATGTATGGAGAAAGTGCAGCACAAGAGCAATAAGAAGAGAAGTTTATGAATATAAATGCTGTGGAACCAGCATGACTATTATTAGAAGTAATGAGTATTTCGAATTCAGTGTTTGTCCGCTTCCTCAAAAAGTTTCAACACGGCACGCTGGTAGCTATGAAGGATGGTGACGTGGTAGTGACGTATCTCTTAGCCTATATGCGCAGCTATAGCCTATACGTTAGCAAATTCTTCAGTTAACGCTACATGAAATGGCGATGGTATGTTCGCCACTCGTGTTTTGCAGAAAATGACGGTAACCGATGTGATGGCAAGCCAGATCGGCCCTAAGTGACCAATTCGTCCAAGTTAAATTTGTCGTAAAAAATCAGCAGCTTCTCTCATGTTCCGTCTGACGCCGACCACCTTTCTGTTCAAGGGAAAGGTTTGCCTTCAACTATTCACAGCTATATCGATCGCATTGCTGCGAAAATGGCTAATGTATAAAGATAATTTCCTGATAACTTTGAATATTAATGGGTCTCATAAACTTAGGAAGAACTTTCGTGTAGGGAAGTTGCTGATTGCATGTTAAGGCGAATTAGTAGTAGATAACATGACAAGTTCACCTTGTTTGAACGAATTTGTGTTCTCTCGTCCACTTTTTTCAGCGGTCTGTTTATACTTATCCAAAACAGATGTAATAGTTACTGTACTTATTCCATCTTGTCGCTGCATTCCAAAATCTTCTATTGCTTTATTGGCAGTAAGGTATCTTCGTTTTTATATCAGCCCCTGTCAATATGACGCACAACTACTAGTAGGTGGGTGTGTATTGGCAACCTATACAGCTAAATTATCATGAAAAGCGTTTAACTTGCCTTCGCATGTTGCCACTGCAACTTGTGTTTATTTAAATCAACTCACTCAAACGTTGGGCGGGTCCTTCCTACTTAGATTTGACATACCTCCTAATAAAAGTGTGGTACGAAAATTCGGAATGACATTCACGTAAAACGGTGTGTGAATTCTTGAAGCATGCACCAAATCGTTGATCGCAAACTCAGTTGAATGGCAAAATCCCTGCACAGTTCGTAGGCATGCGCGAAAGAATACACCTTGTTGCCTTGAACGCCTTTAACTCGTTCGGTTTGTCTATCGGTTTCTCGTATGGTCTGGTTGATATCATCAACTGCGTACCCAATATTGAGAACGTTTCTTGCCAGAAACGTCCTGTTATTCTGGTAGATTGATCGCTTCACCTGAAGAACGTCGATGAACTGGAGTCAACGCTACGCACTTGTTAGCGGCAAAGAATTGAGGTTATCAGGACTGGTCAAGATCAGGGCAGATCGTCCTTGACCATACTAAAAAGGTAGTAGCGGTAATTGGCGTTAGCTCTAACAAAGAAATGAATTCTAGAGGAGCGTCCGAAGAAGCGCATTATCCCCACATGTTTACAGCAGGAGATCGGGAAGGTCCCAGTGTAGGTACACGCGCTGCCGGTAAAAAGTGTCCCCCAGCGGAGAGGCTTCCCCACCCATGACAAAAAAATGAATCCACTATCAATCAAGCACGATGACAGCATGAAGGAACTGAAAAAACTGACCTGAAGAAGGTGTGAGAGAAAAGGTCACTCAAAAGAGTACAGTCTGTTTACCTTAAAGATGTGCAGGGAGGTGCGCGAAGCAGGACTGTACCATTTGAGAAATCCTTCAATATCATGAAGAACTCACCAAGGATGCCCGCGTGATGCCTCCAAAGTGGAAAAATGTTAAACTAGACCTTGCCAGGTTGGAATCTGGCTCGGGACGAGTATTCCGAGGCTAACATTTATGCATATATTGGAGTAGGGGGAAAAGAAACAGGAAGGAGTGATGACCGAAGTACATGTGAACTTGACGATGTTAACAGCACATCCGCTCTAGAGGTTCCCGATGAATAGTGAACGACAAAATCCAAATCAAGTGTCTGGTAGAAGACCTTGTACGTCGTTTAAGTATAAATTGTGACGGTGGAGGACGACCAGGTAAGCAGTTCAACAAATTCAACCTTTCGCGGTCGTTGGCATAAAATATGGTTGACTCGTGGAGGGAACTGGCCAACGACATTTGTAATAGAAAGAGGTGGTTTAACTGAATACAAGTAATCCATATCTCCGAGAAGCCCTTCATTCGGCACAAAGTAACCCATATCTCCGAGAAGCCCTTCATTCGGCACAAAGACACTGTGGTGGTGGTGATGTTTGTTGGAGGAGGACAAAGTGCCTTGCCAACCTGGATACAAAACTGTGGCTTTGCGAAGGTATGTGAAGTGGCAAAATTTGGCCTACCAGTCGACCACCGATTGGAGCAGCGATGACGATTCCATGGCAGCAGATACGTCGCCGACGGTTGAAAAGCCGGAGTAAGGCTTCCCACCAAGATTATCAGTGCACAACTTCAGAAGCGGCGAAAGATAGTTAGCGGTTGCCAAGCTAATTAAGACCAAGAATAAAACCCTTGCAGGATGTAGGAAAACCCCGGGGAAAGATTCGAGACTGATCAAAACAAGTAGGTCAAGAGGCCGCTCGTGTTGAGCAAGATGCAGGAACGCTGATTTTTCCTTTGTGAGGGATCATTTTTGGTCAACGTGTTCCGTACCGGGAAACCATCTCATTGAAGACATCGAGAATCATATGGCAAGTGTTGTCGTGCCCAGCCAAGAAACAATGGACAACTTACAGTGAAAGACGAGGAATCCAATCTCCTGAGGAGATAGAGCATGATGCCGATCATATGGAAGATGCAGCATATGCTGATTGGACAAGGGATATACCTTCCACGGATGTCGATGGAGGCGTATGTGGTATTAAAATGGGAGATGCAAAGCCGCTCGCTCGAATGGATCCCTGAAAAGCTTTACGGTCTGATGAAACTGCTCACCACAATGATCACCCAGGCTTCTACCTCAACTTGAGCGTCGCTGTAGTCATTATTATCGAGTACATTAGTGTGGACATCCGTTTGTGCATCGATGAAACCGAATGAAAAGGTAATGGTACGCACATTATTGACTTATGGGTTTGAAATACGTCTTGTGGTTCTGCTCCCGTTCTTGGACATGGCAAGTGGTTTTTGAGTGGCCATGTTTGAGATATTTTGGCTTTCGTCACCCCGTTCGGCCTGTTTGGGTGGAATACGATGCATTTAGGTTGTAAAAACGCTCCCTCAAAGGTAGATAGATACCGCTAGCCGGAGCATGGGCTCCAACCAGCGTGGCGAAGCTGAGAGATCTCATCGCGCGGCAAGCAGCGGCGGGAGCTGGGCCAGCTACAGCTACTAATGCAGCGTCGTGTACCCCGAACTGATCGGAGGCCGACGAGAGCGAGCACCGACTCTTGTACGAATGCGCCCGGAACAAGTACCGCTACCACATGGACGGCGCTCAACGAGAAATGACGCTCGTTGAAGAACGTACGCTCATGGCGTGGATTGGGGGAAGATCTTCCTCTCGGAGCCGCCGAAGTTTCTCACAGAGACACATGTCGGTACTGAGAGAGATGAGGTCATCTCGTACTTACACAAGAGGCTCTACCCGCGATTGTATGCGTGTCTTACGGCCGGGTTAACGCTACCGGCTGCAGGCGCCAAGCTTCACCTCTGCGGGACACTTCTGGCGACCGCGAAGTCCGACGAGGACATCGCGCGCGTCCAGGAGATATTCTCTACGGCGCACCGAGTTGAATGCTCGTCGCTTTCCCAAGTCGTTGAGTTTGTTTTCGTCGAGCCAACAGCCCAAGCAGCGTGGAAGGACGCGGTTTTTAGGATAGGAAAAAGGGACGCTCGTACTTCGCGGACAGAGGCGCTGTACACTGAAGTCCAACCGACTGGGTACGACACGCTCTCGCATGCTCTGCTCTACAGCGTCCATGCGCTCCGCATGAGCAACTCCGAGCCAGAGCTGGTACGCAGGATGATGGATGCTGCCACAACAACTCTTATCGTCTCAATCGAGTCAATCGAACCGGGATCCGAGGACAAGTTCGGACTGCACAGGTGGGTATTCACTTTCTCCTCCACCGAGTGCCCCGCGGATTTGCTGCGGACGCGCATTCTACGCGTCACCAGCGCTGGTACAGTGGTGGAAGTAGGGGTACACAACCCGCGAAGTATCCACCGGGTCCCGTGCAGAGCGTGTTTGAGCTTAACACATTTCCGTAAGGACTGCAAGGCCACGGACCCGGTCTCTTCTGCGGAATTTTTTACCCGTGACGTGACGGTAGAGCAGATTGCGACGCCAGACCTACTTGTGGCCGAGATTGTCTATGCCACGCGATTGAAATCGCTTCGCGAGAGGCTCGCACCGGAGGTGAACCAACGATTGCCCGATGAAAAGGCGGCGAAACCGCACGAGGCTACACAGCGCAAGGTCAAGGTGATTGCCCGAGCTGCCGGCGACGCAGCACGGCTCCGCAATGTCGAGGTGCGGCGGAAGCTTGCGGTTGCCGAGAGCGACGACAGCAAGTTGCGAAGGCCAAGGCCCAGGCCAAGTCGGCAGTGAACCAACAGATCCGTTTACTTCGCTATGAACAACAGCAAACCTCACAGAGATGGGCAAACAACCCTGCACCATCGACGCCTGCCAGAAGTTCCCAGGGGATTGAGGTTAACGACGGTTCGGTGACAGCGGAGAACGCTGGCAGCAGTATGTCAACGAGCGTGAGAGAAAGAACGCTACGTGGTGAGGTTGACAGCACGTCGAACGACGGAGGTTCCGACACGCCAAACAGTGCAGAAAAACGCACGGCGGATGGCGAGGGTACCAGCACGGCAAACGGAGAGGGTACCAGCACGTCTTACGGTGTCGATCCACCAATGATCGAAGGCAACGACTATAAGGAATTTATGAGCATCAACGACGACGAGGAGCCCGCGGACACGCTGATGGAATCGGTCAGCGGCCTCTATGAAACGACGCGAAACGAAGATCTCGGGCAAGGCGAGGAGTGTGCAAACGGATCAGACTGTGATGAGGAACACGCCACCGTAGACAACAGACCGGTTATCATCCCTCGAGATCTTGCGGCTGTATTTGGCCAAGAACAGCCGCAGGATGCGGGAAGGGCTGGAGACGACCTCCGGCTTGCGATTACTCCGTGTCAAGAGGATTTGTACGCCTCCCATGAAGCGCAAAACGAACAGCGAGCCGCCTGTACTCACAACCGAACTATGAAGGAGTCGCGCGTCCGCAAATCACCGGCCGGTACACCGGAAACAGTAAACACAGCCATCAGGCTTGCAGTCAACGCAGCCGCAGCCAATGCGACCGCCAAGCCAACCGTCAACGCACTTTCCAAGCCATCGGGCAGCTCCACTGCCAAGATAACTCGCTCAGACCTTAAGGTGGAGAACTCGGCAGCGATCCTGAGGTGGGTTACTACGAGAAAGCGCCACGTACAACTAACCGTCTCACTACCGACTGCCAAAAAGGGCCTAGATCTGTGGATCATGGACTGTACAACCAAGCTCACCAAGCTCGTCACTGCGCACCCGCATGCAATCGAGTTCCTCCAAGGAATGCCTCGGGAATCACTGCTGAACTTCGGCCACGAGATCAACAGCGAGGCGAAGCTTGTTATCATACGCAAGTACGTCGCAGATCGCAACCTCTCAGCGAAGATCCGCGAACTCTGCACAAGATGGGCAGCTGTGGCAGGCGTCCAGAAGGGCAAGACCAGGTGAAGAACTACAAACTTGATAGAAAATGGTACCTCATGAAACAGCATGACAAGAACCTGCTCTGCGCAACAGTCGTTCATCCAGTGGCATCGAAGGGTGAAGAGCACTCAACGCCATCTGCGTGTTCCTGGCCAACCTCGTGTCTGCAAACACAAAGACTGCCGTAGTAATGCCGCAAACAAAGGAGTCGCTATACTTCACCTCCGACGCCATGCGCGCAGTCATCGAAGGTATTCTCACCAGTCCAGATGACTTGCAGCCTGTCCTTGATCTCATCACAAACGAGAGCCAGGCGCCGCCTCGTCGGATCTAAGGGCGCCTCGGGCGCTCTTCAAGCTGCCGGAGGGACGGACAACGGTGCGGATCGTGGCGAACCGTAGATCTAACACGACAAGGGGTTTTCAGGAACCCAGGGCGAGACCACTCGAGAACACCATCGGACTGCACACGCAGAACGTTGCGGGGTTGCCCAAGGACCCGACACGGTGTACGGAGTGGTTATCGCACTTCAGACAGCGGGAAGATCGTGGACCGGTGGACATTGTTCTTCACCAAGAGACGCGAGTCGTAGAAGGGGAAGCAACCAAGCTGAACGAGTTATACTGCGCGGTATGGGGTTTCAAGGCTGAGGAGAAACGCGGGATGACGATGTGGGCTGAACCAGAAGTTCGCCGGGGGGGAAGTCGCTCTTCTCCTCAATCCGTACTCTACCGTCACTGTGTTTGATCCGTGGAGAGATGATCTCTGGACGGAGCACTGGATGGCAGCTCGGGTCGAGCACCACGGCGGCGACTTTGTCATCGCTAATGTATATGCGCCAAAAGACAAACATGAGCGCGAGGCGCTGTTCTTTTTATCAGGAGGGTAAGTTAGATTGAAAAAAGAGGATCACTCCAATACTCGCCCAACATATAGGTCCGGTCCTACTTGGCGGCGACTTTAACTGCACGCTCCACGCAAGGCGCCACCGCTCATACGATGTTCCGGGGAGTCGACGTGATTCGCCTTCTCTCCGGCACCTGCTGACGCGCCCGAGTTTGGTTGACGTGTTTGACGATGAGATTGAGCGAATGGAGTGGAACGCGGACACTACGAGTTCCACGCCCGAGCGCACACGTACCTCTACCACCTGCCCGACGGTACCCGAGCAAGCTCCCGCCTCGATCAGTGGTACATCATTGCATCACCTGAGGACTGGGTTCGAGACATCAAGCAGTCCTTCCCAGGACTTGCAGCTGATCACAATGGGGTGACGACTAGAGTCGGCGCACCCTCACAGACTATCCCGGTGTGGAAGCCTCGCCGAGTCTACCCGGTAACCGCGAGTGCTGAGAAGACAGTCGCGCTGGTCATCGAGCGAGCACTCGAGTAGCGAGACGCGAAATAGAAGGGGCACAGGACATAGACCACGCAGACAGGGCGACATCGCAACGGCTTGCACGGAGATCTTTATTGAGGCTCGTCGTGTCAAGTGCTGCATGAATCGTAGCTATCGACAAGGGCTGTGTAGACTTCACTGACGCCTCAATGCAGAGCAACCGGCGACACAACGCCCGATACATAATAGTGAAGCGTGATCCACGCGAGAAGCCCGCATCAGTGAGAATGAAACATACGAGACCCACGACGAAGATGACGACGTGAATACGCCGGAAGCTATCAGGGCTCTAATTGCCGAATGCCGACTCAGGTGTCAGCTAGCTAAATGCGAGCGCCAGATCCGACAACACACGTACTGTATGGGACAGTCGTCGCGCCGTCTTTTTGCTCGGGTTTCCACGAAGTTTCAAGACAACACGATCGTATCGCGGGGCGGGGCGGCGTCGTACGGGCCGAACCGCTCGCGAAAGCTTGCGGACGAGATTGCAGACGGCTGGGAGAGCATCATGCAGCGGTATTACGACACCCCCGACGAGACTTCTGCCTTCCTGAGCGGAGAATCGCTACGGAACGGTCTGGACGACACGGTAGTTATCGTTCCAATCAGTCCGGACGTCTTTGACGCTGCGCTGGAGAAGCTGAAGCGCGGTGAGGCCTCCGGGCCTGACGAGCTTGGCAACACCTTTTATCGCGATAATGCATTGCCGCTAGCACCGATACTTGCGCCACTTTTCACGCGGTGGCTTTAATTCGGCGTAGTTCCAGAGTCTTTCGCAGAAGACAACATCCAGTGCCTCAAGAAGTCAGCTGCCGCGGCCCTGCCACTGGACCACAGGTCCATCACTCTTCTGAAAAGCGATTACAAGCTGTTTACGAAGATCCTCGCTGCAAGACTCCGTACGCTACTGCCTGGAACAATCGACAGCGCGCAAGTCGGTTTTGTACCTGGTCGTGCGATCGAAACGGAACTCGACATCTACGCAGCAGCCAAGATCGCAGCAGCCAAGATCGCAGCAACGACTGACGAGACGATGCGTGGGTCGATCGCGCTCCTGCTCGACTTCGTAGGCTTACGACTCGCTTCAACGACCGTTCCTACTCGCTGTTCTCAAGTGGCTCGGATTCTAGCGGAAGTTTGTGACCATGGTCGCCGTGCTCCACAAGAACACGACCTGTCGGTTCATCGTGAACGGCTTCTTATCGCGGCGGCGTAACGTGTTTGCGGGATACGACAAGGGTGCCCGATGGCATCGCTTATGTTCATCCTCGCGCTCGACATCCTGTAAAATGTGATCAATGCACGCAATGACATCGACGGGATCATGCTCTGTGCCGGTGTGTGCCGGTGGTATATCGGAAAAGATTACCGTGTCTGGATATGCGGACGACACCGCAGTGTACCTGCGCAAGAGTGGTGACATCTCGCGGGTGCTAGAGATCCTGGAATTTTTGTCGCCCAAGTTTCCGTCCTCTCCATCAACCACGCCAAGTCCATTTTGGCTGTGCTCGGCCCACACGACCCAGACCGAACAGTCGAATCGCATGGGCTTAGTTTTCTCGTGCAGAATGAGCAGTGCAGATACCTTGGGGTGCAAGTTGGACAAGGAGACCCGACAGCATCGAACTGGGAACGATGTCTCAAGGTGATCTGGCCCCGACTCGCTTTAGCCCGTGCAAAGACTCACATGGTCGAACAGAGAGCTCATCTCGCACGAGCCATCGCCATTACCAAGATCCTCTACGTCGCGCGGCACTACTGGCCCCCGACAGCCACTATTTCCAGCTCCACGACCTGATCAAGGACTTCGTGTGGGGTAAGAGCAACGGAAGTCGGGGTGCAAGAGGAGCAAGCAGCACTGTCCATCCGGCGGGGAGGCATGTCCATCCCGTGCATCCGTACCGAACTTACGACGCGTGCAGCCTCTACTGTTGGCAAGTGAGCGTCGTCCGCTACCACCCGAGACCTCCTCATCGGCGACACGCTGTGGGGCGGTGGAGACACAAACCCGCGCTACATCACTCCACTCTGGGAGACTGACGCAAAACTACAAATCCTCGATTCACTCTGGGAGACCGGGTATGAGTGGTCGCGGTGGCGACTGCAGAACACGCTGGAGGAAGGATTTGGCGACGGTGAAAAAGAGGGCGGAGCGTTTCGTAGAGAAGGCAAAGGTCAAACACAACCTCGATGGGAGCATCACGGTCGACGCTCTAGCGGCAATGGACGACACAACTCTCAACGAGATGGACATGGACACCATTCGTAACGGTCGTTTTGACACAAGGTGGCTCGAGCACGTCAATGGCAAACCTGTAGTGGATACTTGACCAACGAGGAGTCAGGTACAAGATCAACAACGCAAGTTTTGCACTCGGCAAGGCAACGCTTGGTGACACTCTCTCATGGAACTGGATCGAGTACGGCGAAGTGCGGTTCACATCCACAGACAGCATGGCAACGATGCCCATGGCGAAGCGACGGCATTTTTTTTTTGTCCTTTCTGTCTCGCGCTGGCGTACAATTTCCCGTCTCTCTTGCGTCGGCCGTCCGGGGGCGGCACCCTCATATCGGATCAGACTGAAGTCCTCCAGCATCATGACTGGACGTTGGATTACAGCGGCACGACGCTGTCGCACTATGACTGAGGCCAACCGTGCGACACGACTAGAGTACACTCATTGCGGCGTGCGAGCTGGAGGCAACCCCTCTTGCGGCACTCCTGTCCGCTTTGGAGCACACCCAGCTCTTACGCGCATCATACAGCTCTGGGCAGGGGAACACCGATGACGGCCACGCCGTGGAGCCTTGAAGAAGATCATCACCCGACGACAACAACGACAAGTTGTACAGCAGCGTGACAAGCGAGTGACAGCGAACGACCATCGCGTCGTCTTACGCGGCGCAGACATGTTCGAATGGATTGAGTTACGGCAAATACGAGCAGCGTTCCCGCAGGTCACACGGACGCTGTATCGGCTCAAGAGCAACAGCTTCCCTCTCTGGAACTGGGTAGCGCAGGAAAGATCGTGCCCGAATCCCGAGTGCCCTCACGGTGTCTACGCACCCGCCAGCCATGTTCTCTGGACCTGCCCTGCAGCAAAACGACATTGGCAGCATCTCTTTGCGCTAAAGGGTCGCTTCGGCGGCGTCGACGTTGCTGACATTGACGTTTGGGTTTTCGCTCTCGAGCTACCAGAACGAGGAGAAAAGCGTGGGAGGCGGCGCAAACGACGCTCGCAGAGGGTGAGAAGACCCAAGAGGCACTAGCGGCGGTCTTTGCGGCCGCGAACGAGCTCTGGCCCTTTGCGGTAGCTACAACGGCTCACGCGATCTGGACCGAGCGGCTCCGACGCATGGAAGAACCGACCTTGTCGTCTGAATCGAATCGAGCCCTCACACAGACTAGTCTGCGTCGTGCGCTCGAGCGCTTTCGCAGCTCGACTTACCAACCCGGTGGCGGCAAAGACGGACGGGTGAAGGCTCTCATGAGATCAGCGCTCGCGGATGATCTTCTACGACATGTCGAATCCGCTCCACTGCAGGCCTTTCCATCATGCGGACAACCAGACGTGTTCTGCCTGCTCTTCTTTGACGGAGGATCTCGCGGCAACCCAGGCCCAGGCGGTTCCGGGTCGGTGATTCTCCGAGTACACGTCCCAACGCACGCAGAGGCGATCACGTGGGTCACGAGTATGGCATACAGCGCGAAGACGACAACGAAAAACTTTTCAGAGTACAGCGGACTTGTCCATGGCCTCCGACAAGCGAAGTTGATCGCCTTCGTGCCACCGCACGTAGTGGGCGACAGTGCGATGGTGCTCTCGCAGCTCCGAATGCACCGCTCCCCGCTGAAGCCCCACCTTGAAGCACTATATCGCGAGGCGAGAGCGCTCGCAACGACGTCGCGGTCGCCACCTGGGCCCATCACTACCAAGAGTACAACAAGATGGCGGATACAGCAGCCAACATCGCGATGGACACTCAAGCATCCGCTCAGGTGCTCACACCGACTTCTCGTCACCTCGTCCGCTCGGTGGAAGAGGTCATGGACCAAGACGTCAACCACTGGCTAAAGACGTCGCTCGTCGTGGAAAGCGAGGTGCACTCAGGGCCGTCAATGACGGTGCGCGAGAGCGCAGCCGCAACAAGACAGCTTAAACGGTGGCAAGCAGTAGTAAGAGGCACTACAGGAACGTGATTTTAAGTAAGCGGCGCAGCGACTGGATCGAGGTCTAACGGATATCTTAAGTCGGAGATCGTACCTTAATTACCTCGCCTTCATCATCATTTTCAACAACAGAAAGGAGAGATATAGACGAAGTGTTAGACCCATATATGACACCAGTTGCAGATGTTTCTGAGCGAACAAGAGCAGACAAGTACAAAGGTCAACCTAAAGTTGACCCAGAAGATGGCAGAGATAATTACCAAGCGGTGCATTGTTGTCATACGGAATCATAAACAAGTGTGAAATCGTGCGTCTAACGGTTGTAAGGCGGAAATAATACTGAGGGCGGCTGTGGTGAAGTAGTTTAAAAAAAGAAAAAAACTAAAGGTCTATTGTCTGGACACACTGAAAAAAATTTAACTGAATGAAAAGCTTCCCGATCTTTTACCACGTACGTATACTTAACTAAAAAAAACTCGATCGTCGTCACACTACACCGGTGCCGCCGCCTTTCTCCCTCGTCTCCTTGACATGGCACTTGCGCTCCCTCCCCTTGGCTTCTCCTTCCCAGTCCACGTCCACCTCTTCCGTCGCGGATCTTCCCAATAAAATCTGACTTCAAACGGGCTTAAAACCGACGACAGTAGGCCGCCGGGGCAATCGCCGAGATCCTGCGCGCGGGTTTCCCCAGCAACACTTTGTCCGATGTTTCAAACTGTTTTTCCCAGTCACACTGTTGTAAGATATCAATATCCCCCACAAAATAGAATTCCGTCTCGCCCACGGGCGCAAGATGCATGGACAAGTGGTCCCTCGTATGTGGAGCGGCGGCGGCGTGCTAAAGTGACATTTATGGAAACCGAGTAGCAAAGATTAGTCCATGATCCCTACCCCTCAAAGAAACTCACTATCCAGTTGCAATTGCGCATGCAACTGCGCGGCCACGGGCCGCGACAAGTCCAACGACCGTGTGGTGAAGTGGCTGGTGTCTATGTTTAAGTGTATACAAAAGTACCCATAAAGAGTGCACGGTATTTTGGACGGCCATGAAGCAAGTTTTCGGTATTGAAGCCAGTGCTGAAGTAACCAAGAAGTAACAAGATGAACAGGCCCTTGAACTAGATATATGACTTCTTAATACTTTACTTATAATCAATTTTTTCCCCTTTGTGAACAGTCGTCTTCCAACCAACCAAATCTTTCAAACCTATACTAAAACTAAGTACATCCCGAGGAAATCTTTAAGTGAACGCGTGTTAAAGCGTGATAAAGATCCTTTGCGATTACCTAAGATAAGGGGCAGTCTGAGCGTTACCAGGAAGTGTACATTTTCAGTAATTTTGTATTAAGGTTCGGACGTAAGTACCAAGAACCTGGTAAGTCTAAGCAAGAGAGGTGTATTCTATCGCTTCCTTGCGTTGTTGTTGAGTGGAAACCTCGAAAATTTAAGTTCCTTCACGACAACTTGTGCCGCGACCCGGGACTTCACGTCGACTTAATACAATTTCACACACAAAATGGCTTTAGTGTCTACTGAGGGAGAGAAAGAGCTGGTCTTTACTTTACAGCACTCTCAGGATGACCCTAATAGAACATACACTTTATCTGATGCCTGTGCAAGAATGGCACGGTATCAACGGCATGTATTGAAGTTACCTGGGTACTCACGTAGTTGTTTTTCACTATATGAGATTCGCAAGGTGGCAAGAGCTGCCCCTAACTTTAAAGTTAGGGAAGACCTTACTTCCTTCGGAGGACTAAAAGAGTCAATTGAAGCTATAGAAACGCTGCTTCGAAATTGTGGCTATGAGTTTGTACGACGGGAAGAATTTGATAATGCATGTGACTTCAATCTGGATCGTACCGCAGAAGATATTGGTCTGATGGTGTCACTATTATTAGCAGAGAACCAGTGGGAAACATCCTTGATGGTGTACCGTAAAGAGGCTACTGAAATCAGCCCAACTTACTACATCGTGGCAGACACCACTCACACACCGGTGAAAGAGTCTAAACCACCGGGCACGCAGGAGTTGTCTGATGACGATGAGTTGGAAGATGCTATGGATTGGAGGCCAAAGCATGGTCGTCGAGTAAGGAAGAAGTTGGAATTTTCCTCGGATGAGGACGAGATCATGTCACCACCACGATCAGTGTCGCAACATCAGGACCCAGTGGTGGCAAATTTAATCCAATTGATGCAAGATGGACACTTAAGTTTGGAGGAGTTAGAGAAAATCACCGAATCTCTGTCAGCTAGTCGCACGCCGGATACTACGAGAGAGACGACTAGTGCATCATACCAAAGATCGGCGGTGCCAGAGAGGGCATATCCCAACCCGCCGAAAGCATCAAGATATGGTATGTCATGTGGAAGACAAAACACGTGTACATCATCTGGTCATCCTGTCACAGCCATTATCCAGAACACAGAGATCAAGACATTCGACGGAAATAGACAAGACGCTGGGATTGCAAGGGCATGAGTGACAAGATTTTTTCATGTAGCAAACATTTCACGTTGGGATGACGATCAACGGCCAGGGATGTTTGTGAATAGCTTGACGAACACAGCGTCTTGGTGGTACGAACAATTGGCGGATACAGTGAAGTATGATTGGAATGCGGTGATAGATTTATTTCAACGGAAGTTTTGCGTGGACAAAGTGTTGCCTCGGGTCATGTATTCAAAATTGACCCAGAAACAAGACGAGCCAGCAACTACCTATCTATACCGGCTAAATGCCGCGGCGTTACGGAATGGATTTCCGAGATGTCTATAACGCCTCATTGTTGGAAGAGCACATCCAGCAATTCTTTGACACTATTTATGATCGTGTCATACAAATGCAATATCAGCATATGACTTTCAATAATATTGAAGAATTGGAAAGGGTGCTGACAAAGCATGAGGCGCGTCTGACAAGACCAGGAAAGAAAGTGACTGCACGCAAGAGTGCCGAAGCTGCACAACCTAGCGTACACGTGATCGGCGGAGAAGTACATGCCATGCAGAGGTCACGCTCCAATTGTGACGACAGAGGTGCGCGAACGAGTGCGCATAATAACAATGACGGGGCGTGGTGTGTGATCGAAGAGGACACGATAAAGACAAATGTTGGAAATTGCAGACGGGTGAGCATTGCAAAGCAGTCGGCCATGATGTGAAGTATTGTCGGAAATTCATCGAAGAGATGGACGAGATGCGGAGCAAGTTGAAGTCCGGGGAACTAACCAAGGATCAAGTGGCCGCACAGCTAGAGGACTAAACCCACAGTGCGTTTCGACCTGTCGAGAGAAAAGGGGGGGCATTGTCAAGCAATGTGAAAGCAAAACCGCGTTCACCCTTAGGTGTAAAAGAAACCGAGAAAAACGATACATTTTGCATGGAAAGATCACTCACTATGGACGAGGATCAAGAAAAGACGAAATTACAAGAAAAAACGAAGAAACAAGTTACATTTGAAGAAAAAGAAGAAGAGAAAAAAAACGTCAGGGACTAATGAATCAACAGATGTCTCGGCTTATGTCACGTTGGTGGACAAAAGAGAGGGATAACGAGAAGGATGGCAACAGTTGACCAAGACAACGAAGCCTGCAACGCAAGTATATGTGAAGGGAGCAATTGACGATTTGGAATTGCCGTTAATGTTGGATTCTGGTGCGAACATTTCAGTATTTGCAAGATGTTACATATAGCAGTCCGGATGGTTGATACCCCGACTAGTTTTTGTGGCGTAACAGAAAGTACCATTGGCGCAATTGGTTTGGCCACTGTCAAGGTTCGGATGGGCCCATCTGTTATTTGAGATGTGGGTGGCCAACATTGACTCGCAAGCTTTAGCGATACTTGGAACAGATTTCTTGGTGAAGGCGGGGGTAATACTGAATATGAAAGACCAAAGTTGTCAGATTCCCAACGAAAATCCGCTACCGTTAATGACTCAAGAAGATCGACTTTCCGAAGAATACGGGCAAGTACATGAGCGAATTATGGGGAGTGCTGGTATAACGATTAATTGGACCAGTGTACATGCGGTACAGACGGTTGGGGATAAACCCCCCGCTGTATATGTGATGGATGCTATAGACCCATTGAAGGTATAACAGACAAAATTGGAAAGGGAGGTATACCTGTATGAAGAGGTGGAGATGTCAGCTGAAGCTATGGAAGAACAGTTGGCTCTTATACCTGAAGTGGAACAAGGTCCGATAACGTCACCTGATATGGCTCACGCGGACATAGGAGAGCCAGGGATCACCACCAAGGAGCAAGAAGACCAGTTACGGTCATTGTAATACAAGTATGCTGATGGATTCATAAGCTCTGGTAATTCGCTGCCGCCACCGGCCAAGGGTGTGGTATGTGATGTGGATGTTGGAGACAATTCGCCTATAGCCCAGAAAGCGCGCAAGGTTCCAGCCCATCTCCTACCAAAGTTGTACGAGTTAATACAAGGCTTTTAATTTCAAGCAGGAATTTTAAGTACTCGGAGTCAGCTTGGGCATCACCAATCGTGATCGTGTTAAAGAAAAATAAAACAGACATACGATTGTGCATTGATTATCGAGCTGTGAACCAAAAGACGAGACTGATGGTGTATGCCATGCCTCTGATAGATGATTTGTTGGACAACTTTGAAGGGATTAAGTGGTTATATTCAATGGATAACGCGAGTGGGTATTGGGCTATACCTACGACGAAAAGGGCTCGCTTAATTACCGCTTTCATTTTCCCGCTAGGACACTTTGAATGGCTTCGAATGCCACAAGGGTTAAAGAATGCTCCGCAGATATATCAGCGTATAGTTGACAATGCCTTGTAGACAATGGTCCGACGCTCACAACAGATGGGGGTGATGTGAAAGATCATGAACGATGATACCGCAATGGATATCGATGATGATGCTACATATGTCTTGGAGACGGACATACCCCTATCACAAGATGTGTTTCATAATGGCCAAGTGGTGGAAAATGAGGAGCGACCTATCATTGGGAGGTGATCATACATTGATGACATTAAGTTTGGTGCGAATAGTTGGGATATGCTGTGTTTAATGCTTAAGAACCTTTTGGAGTCGTTCAAGTATTGGAGAATCACCATAAGCTTACCCAGCAGTGCATTTGGGAAGCACAGTGTAGAGTTTCTGAGTCATCGCATATCTTCAAAGGGAATTGAAGCGTCCCCGCGAAATATAGAATCAATTATCAAGATGGCATTTCCACGGACATTAAAAGGGATTCAGAGATTCAATGGCAGTCTGATATATTATCTAAGGTTTATCGACAACTTCGAGACGTTAGCGGCCTAACTGTATGAATGGACGGACCTGCAGTTAAGGGATGGTACTCAATTGGAACATGCTGAGAAGTATTTTGCATTGTTGAAGGCTCGGCTTGTGCATGCACCGTTTCTACGACATATCGAGCGTGCAAAACCATTAAGTGTAATTTTATACACCAATACGTGGGCATTTGGAGCTACAGTGTGTCAAGATCACGATGGGATCTTGCAACCAGTAAGATATGTCAGTAAAGTGTTCAAAGATACGGATACACGATATACAGGAGCTGAACAGGAGGTGCTGGCTTTGCTGAAACGTTACATGAAGCTAGTCATATTTTATTTGACAACATATAACAGTATACGCAAGGTACTCCACGATGCGATGTTTATTAATGTCTAAAAGTTTAACTGGAAGAGTAGTTCAATGGGCGGTAATCTTATTCCCATGGTCATTAAAGATCATAAGAATGGACCATGAAGGTGTTGGCCTACCCGCATTATTGTCCACATCGATAGTGCCTGTGGAAAAAATGAATAAAGTATTAGAAGATATCGCTCCACCAAATACACTGAAGAATACGCCAATTATTAGACAATTCCAGGTTTACCTCGCCAAAGTACCGGATATGTCTTGTCGTTTGATGGTGCAGTACGGATGAAAAATGATCCTAAAGGCACTTTTGGCATGATAATATGGGAGTTAACCACCTGGGAGGTGATAGCGGCTGAATATGGAATTCAGGATAACCTCACTGTGAACGACAGTGAATATCATGGGTTGATCGGTGTGTTACAACTTGCGCAAGCACACCATATAAAACAGGCAATAGTGTGTGGGGATTCGAGATTGGTGATCGGACAAGTTAATGGAAATTTACTTTGTAACCATGCTTCGTTATTGGTATGGCTAAACAGAGTGCACTCGCTGGTTGAAACTTTTGAGGCGATTAGTTTAGTTCATGTGGCACGCAAGTTAAACCAAGCTGCAGATTTACTTACACAGTGCGCCATGAATGAACAGCGATCAGGGAAGATTACAAGTAATCAACAAATGACCGATCTGAAAATGTTGAATCGATTACCAGAGTTGTTATATGCCAACGCAGATGGTCCTCCAGAATGGATAAGAGTGAGGACTCCCCGGAGGCGATTGCTAAATCGTTCGACGACTTCAGAAGTAATCCAAGTAATGAGGCACAAGTGGATACCATTGAGTAACTGTTTGGGAGGATGGTGGATATCGGTCACCACAAGTATTTGTAATCACTAGAAGCATGAGTAAGCCGAAACAAGGACATCGTCAACACCAAGGAACTGAGACCGTGGAACAAGGGGCGGCATAGAAGATGAGATGCACTCTGTAGAGGACGGTACCGTTGAATCTAAACAAGGCCGAAAGGTGAAGAAAAGGACCCCTATGAAACGGCGCCCGACATTAGACTTGAGCAAATGGCATCGGCTCTGAATGATGATGATTGGTGTGCAAAGGTTATAGCATATCTGAAAGGAGAAGATGACAAGACAAACTCCGCCAGCGAATGGAAAAGGGTAGCTCAACACGCGATGATGTATGTACTGGACAGTAAAAATATTCTTTATTACATCGCTTGCATACGAAGTAGAACCGAAGATCAAGTGTGGCGATTGGTAGTACCAACCATACTACAAGAAAATGTGTTAAATGCCTACCATGTTGAGATTGGAAGTGGGGCACATCAAGGGGTTGGAAAAGTTTATGCGCGGTTGAAGTCCAAGTGTTATTGGAGAGGTATGTATGCCCATACTGAAAATTATGTTGCAGCGTGTGAAGATTGTGCCACGGCTAAAGGAAAGCCAAAATACCAGGGGCGCACTAGCGGCAATATTGTGGCGTCAAGACCTTTTCAGATTTTGGCTATGGATTTTGCATTACCGCTGCCGCAGACCACTATGGGTCATGAAGCGCTATTGTGCTTTATCTGTTTGTTTTCCGGGTATGTTATTCTTATCTCAATGAGCACCACTACAGCCCAGGATGTGTCAGAAGCCTATATGATGGGAGTTTACAATAGATTTGGAGCGCAAGAAATGCTGAGACATGACCGAGACACCAGGTTTATGAGTTCGGTGCTCAGGAGATTTAATCGAATGTTGAAGCAGAAACAGAGACCTACATTGGCATATCGGCCACAGGCCAATGGTAAACAGGAGAGATCTATGCAGCAGTGATCAAGGCAATAAAGTGCTATATAACAGATCCAGAACAAAGAGATTGGGATGAATATGTGGCGCCATTGGAGTTTGCGTTAAGCACTTCAGTGGATTTACAACATCATCAAACTCCGTTTTACTTGGTACATGGATGGGACCTCGAACTACGATGGAGGTGATGGTACCACCAAAAGATCAGTCTGTCATGGAAAATGATGCACTATATTGGAGATTAGCCGTGAATAAAAGGCACATGGAAGCTCAAGCGCAGGCAGCCATCATTCGAGAGCAAGTGGGTAAAGAGAGAGCCCAACGTCATAACGAGAGGGTTAAGTCAAAGTTATGGTCGACTACAAAAACCACTTACCGCCCTGGCGAGTTAGTCTGGATGTATCACGATTGGTCAAGCCAGGGTTGGTAAGAGAGTTGGCTCACTTGTGGCATGGCCCATATGTGGTGGATGAACGGGTGAACGATATGGTGTATCGGTTGGTGATACCAACAACTGAGAGTAGGATATTCCCACTAGTACATATTGCTAGTCTAAAGCCCTACATCAGCAAAATGAGAAGGCCCCGTGAAAAGATTCAGACTAAGGATGCGTTGGAGTTAGATGAAGCATTACTTCCGGAAGATTCCTGGTATGAACCTGCCAGAGGCGATGAATGGGAAGTGGAGCGTATAGTGGATTGTCAAGTGAAACAGCGGACAAGAAACGGGCGTCGGATGAAAGAATACCTTGTCAAGTGGAAGGATACCGATGAGATGACGTGGGAGCCCGAAGACAACCTTTCGTGTACCATACTTTTGTATGAGTTTGATGCGCAGCGAGCTTGGGAGAGTCGGCATTACGCAGCCCAGACGGCATAAGAGGACATCACTGAAGGGAAAGTGAAGAAGCCTCAATAGAGAAGAGCGAAGAAGAAATGCGACGAAAAGATAAAAAGGAGATAACAAGAAATCGAAACGAACAAGAAAAAGAAGCCCCAGAAGATGTAGCACATCCCTATCACGGACCCGTGTTGGTTGTGATGAGTAGAATGCGGATCCAAGTTGGTTGCATTAGGTAAAATCAGAAGAGACAAACACAAACAAAATATAAAAGAAAGACGCATGTTCGAACAAAATTGGAAGATGTTGGAATTTGTGGATAAATTACGTGACTAGCTATGTTTAATGGATCTATAGAGCTAAATAATGAAAATGATATAGAAAGTGAGCCCATACGGGCTCAATGAATTGATGATGTGATGTGGAGATGATACGAAAAGATGCCTATCAAAGCGCAAGAGGTGAAAAACCTGTACATCTCACACAAAACCAGACAAATTAATGACAAACCAGCGCAGGATCGTACGAAGAGATACCTCACGAGGTCCTAAGGGTGCAAAACCTGTACGGCGGCAACAAGATGATACAAATAGATACCTATCACGGTCCAAAGGGTGAAAACCTGTACATCTAACATAAAACAAGACAAAGTAATGACAAACCAGCGCAAGATCGTACGAAGAGATACCTCACGAGGTCCTAAGGGTGCAAAACCTGTACGGCGTCAACAAGATGATACGAATAGATACCTATCACGGTCCAAAAGGTAAAAAACCTGTACATCTAACACAACATGATATTCTAATACCTGTGCGTAGACGAATCCCGTACGAAGAGATACCCAATGAGTTCTAACAGGTGCAAAACCTGTACAGAGAGGCACAAGTTGTGAAGAAAAATCAAGCGAGCCACAGGGGCAGCAAACCTGAGTGTCGAGGCGGCTATGCGAAGAGACACCTAGTTGCGGTGTTAGCGGTGCGAAACCTGCATAGCAACCATAAAAGACACAGAAGAAGAAAAAATGACTGAGCTAAAGCAGTAACAGCAGAGCCTCAGTATGATGGGCCATGAGTCGAATGTATGAACTTGCCCTCAGAATTGTAACGAAGCGAGTGAACCACCTGTTACATTGAGAAAGGTGATACATATCAAGGGAAGAAGAAAAGATTAAAATGCTATGGTTGGAAGGGCACTCACCGGATGGAGCCATACATGACAAGTTGTTGGAGTTCGGAGTACACGTGTGGAAGTTTGAGGACGCGCGGAGCACTTGTGGAGGCTGAGAAAGGCATACCTGATTTTGGATGAAATTATAACGGGATTTTCGAGTGGAGTTTTTGGCCAATCACGTGATGCCTGACTGTTCACGACATGACCGTTCACGACAGTCCTGGATAAGTACGCAGGTATATGTCTGTACACAAGTGGAATTTTGGACCAATCACGTGATATTTGACCGTTCACGACATGACCGTTCACGAAAGGCCTGGATAAGTATGCAGTCCTGGATAAGTACGCAGATGACCGTTCACGACAGTCTTGGATAAGTACGCAGATATATGTTTGTACACAAGGGTAATTTTGGACCAATCACGTGATACCTGACCGTTCACGGCATGACCGTTCACGACAGTTAAGTACGCGGAAATGTGATTGTTCACGATATGACCGTTCACGACAGTAAATCTCAGAGTGTGATTGGCCTAAAAGGTGGGTATTATAAACGAATCACAGTTTTTTACTCGATAAAGTGCCGAAGATTTGCTTACGACGGGAGCGTTAGCGACAGCCAACGCAACGTATTTGATCAAGGAAACGTATAACAGAAGTCTATACTATACCAGTGTTGGGCTAACTCAGTGGCACACTAGTCTCAAAGGAGTTAACTTTTGAAGAGCCATCAAGCGAGCGAATTGGATATTTTGTACAATCTTTTTAAATTTTTTAAAAGACATAAGATGGATAACGTGGACACGATACAAACATTGTTGATCCTGAGAACGTCAGGAGGTCCAGCCAGCGGAATAGAGCACAGCGAGGAAGGTGTCAACATCTCAGGGGGTTCCCCTCGTATTACATCCGAACCACAACCTATGACTGAGCGAAAGTCTTTACATACATGCCCTCCTAAATGGACCAAGAATGAGAAGGAAGAGTTGGTACGTATACAATGCGTGAGTGAGGATCGGAAGAAGCCAGTTTCCAAGATAAACGACTTATACAATCAACGGTGTCAATTAATCGGATTGACCAAGAGAACCGAAGCTAGTGTCGAGATTATGCTAAGGCGATTGGGATCTAAACGAAAACGGGATAATGAGTGGACTGAGGAAGAGGTGAAGTGATTGACAAGTCTAGTGGAACAAAAGGCCACGACCACTCACATAGCTGAACTGTATCCGGTGAAATTCCCACAAGCTAAGAAAACACGCACCAAAAAATCTGTACAAAGAAAAATACAAGCCTTGCGCCAGGAGAATAAGGGCAAATCCCGGGTATTATCAGATGGAAATGATATCCAAGGTGAATGCAGAAAAGGTGGCAGGAGATGGACCCCACAAGATGATCTCATATTGGAAGAGGCGATCGAAAGTGGGGAAATGGGTGTGAACTTAGTTGCTAAGAAGTTACATGATATATTAAACACGGGCAGATTCAAGTATACGCGGAGATCGTATGAAGAGATCAGACAGAGACTCCGTCGATTAAAATGCAGAGTACAGAGTGTCGAGCATGCCTTTATAAGGCCAGTTCCTCAGTTGGAACAGGAAATTTCCGTGAACGTCGAGGAAGAGCAAAGTATTATGGACTATGTGATACCAGGGAGCCCACGTTCATCATCCGGAGTGGAAGAGAAGTCATAAAATGCGAAAGATGTTGTGCTGACTCAACTTGAACTGCAAAGTATGTCGGCTGAAGATGTCAATATGTACAAAGATGTGGAGCTTGAAGGTACAGTGCAAGAAGTAAAAGAGACAAACTCCGGTGAAATCTTCGAACGGCAGAAAATGGTGGATGAAAAAATATTGGAGCCAGAACAAAGCGAAGTACAATTTGACAGCACCCTAAACGATGATGGAGAATCAAGACGATACATCTCCACGGCCATAGATTTTATAGAGTCGACGGAAGCTTCAAATGTAAGTCTTTGTGAAAATAACGAAGAAAAGCCCGTGAACAAAGAAGATGAGATATCGTATAGACGAGATTTCGGTGTTCCTGAAGAGGAAAATAAGTGCATCTCGGAAGATATAGCCCTGCCTACAAGCACAGTGCACACCCATGAGGAGATGTGTGGGGAAGTTCTGAACAACCTTAATCCCACATCATCAGGAGTGGAAGAGAAGTCATAAAATGCGAAAGATGTTGTGCTGACTCAACTTGAACTGCAAAGTATGTCGGCTGAAGATGTTAATATGTGCAAAGATGTGGAGCTTGAAGGTACAGTGCAAGAAGTAAAAGAGACAAACTCCGGTGAAATCTTCAAACGGCAGAAAACGGTGAATGAAAGAACATTGGAGCCAGCACTAAGCGAAGGACAATTCTACAACACTCTAAGCGATGATGTAAAATCAAAACTGACAACTCCGTAGCCATAGATTTAACAGAATCGACGGAAGATTCAAATTAGAGTCTTCATGAAGATAATGAAGAAAAGCCAGTAACCAAAGAAGATGATCTGCCGTATAGAAAAGATTTCAGTATGCCAGAGGAGGAAAATAAGTGCATCTCGGAAGATATAGACCTCCTACAAGCACAATCCAGAACTATGATGAGATGTGTGGGGAAGTTTTGAACAATCTTACTCCGATTACTGATACGAATGCAGAGACGCTCAAGACGGTTATGCAGAGGAAAGAGGAATATCGAAGCTATACGTTTAGGGAAGGTCTGCTCACAGCAGAGTGTCGAGAGTTAGCGTGGCGTAGTACATGTAAGCAAGGCTCAACGGCAAGGAGAGTGATAACGCGTATGTCGGAAATTGAAAGGAATTGGTGTCAGGATGTTGAAAAGAGCACCATCAGCCCAGGAGCTATCATTAGTGAAAGCCGATCATTGGATTTACACAAAAAAATGGTATAAGACGAAAAATCAAATTTATCACCCCGGAGGATGTAAGGAGTGTATTGTTTGCTGTCACGTTATTATTACGAGATTCAGAGTCTCTAGTGGTTTTTCTGCGCAAATGTTGGGGTGGTGGTTATGGACCTTGCAGGGATGCCCTGTGTAGTCTACAGTATGATGTGACCATACCAAAATTTCACTACGAAGGAATCTGCAGACATTGGCTATATGCAAAGTATCGGGAGATGTATGTGGATGATTTTGTGTCAGTAAATGATTACCTGCTTACCATGTGCCTAGTGACACATCTGGATGCATTTTGGGCCACTGAACCTGATCAATACGGATGGACAACGGATGCGGTTGAGTCAACCATTAAGCTTCATGTGTTATCGTATGGTGTTGGGCAGTGTTTAGCCAAACGATGGAACACTTACAACAATGATGGTGGTACAATTCATTTCATGCCATTGATGAGAGGGGTAATATACCTGCAAGTAGCCGGAAATGATATGACGGAACATGTAAATACGACTACAGAAGATTTACAAAGATGTGATTATGGACAACTATGTGTTCCACGAGGTAACAAACTGGAACTTTTAGGACGGGTATAATATGTTCTGTAGGATTCAGACATGTCATTCTAACCACCGCCATGGGAGGACGCATCCATGGAACATACATAAGTTACGATGGTTACCCAAAGCCAACATTATGAACTACATCAGAAGGTTCGGAGTGGTAGATAGGCTGACTAGAGATTCACCACCGGAGATATTGAATCTGATGATTCGAATAGAAACCGTTCAGGCTCTGAGAAATTCATCGGTAATGGCCGTAGCGGAACGAACAGCGGTATATTAAACATTTCAGCGCAGCTTGGATAGGGATCAAATGAAAGTGATACGTGCAGCAATAGAGACGAAAGGGATAGTGTTGGCTCGTGGTTCATATGGATGTTGGAAGAACGCTACTATTACGGCTGTTGTACTGTCCCTACTAGCCGTTTTTCCCCTATATCGGATTGTCATCGTGTCCGAAACCAATGCAGCTATTGATGAAGATCTGAAAAGGTTGATGGATTCAAATCAGTTAAATGATCATGATATAGTTCGGTTGGTAGAAATATAGGGTACCATGTTAGCGTCAGATGCTGAAAAGTACCGACGAAGGTTTCTCTCGGAGATACTACGACGCGAGCGGCAAGCATTGGAAGGGTGTGTGAATCGGAAAGAAATATCTCCCAGATTGAAGTTAAAAGAGAGAGACACGTTAGATGGAGAACGTGTGATTGTTGCCACTTTGGCTCAATTGGGACGACCAGATTACTCAAATGTGCTCTAGGACGTGATTATCAATGATTAAGGTGCACAAACAGCAGAAGTGGCATTAATGCAAGCCATTAGGCCTGGGGTACAAGTGGTTATATCAGTGGGAGATCCGTAACAACTTTTTGCATACTCCCCTATGGATGAAAGAATGAAACATCGATTCCGTAATGACGTACGCCGTCACAAGATTACGTGGGGGTTGATACATTCCATGGAACATTGCCGAGCGATGAGAAAAATATCACCTGCATTCCCTGGAGTTACTATGACGGCAGAATTTAGGATCCACCCTATGATCACGAGACTGTTACAAACGTTTTATCCATATACTTTTCGAGACCGAGCCTATAGTTCACAAGATTATTTGGCGTCAATGCATCTGAAGAATATGGAAATCCTTGATTGGTCTCAGCCAGATGATCTTTACCCTTCTAGGGTAGGAAAATTTTGGGGAACAGCGTGTCGTGTGGATTAGTTCTCAAGAATGGGTTGAGGAACGTGAGCGCACAGAGTACAAGCACAGAAATTTCATTGAATTGGCAATAGTGGTGCAGTTATTGGATAAGATACGATTGGTTTTGTGGGTTGAGTCACGACGGTCGGGTACGGTTGTACAAAAGTCAGTTTTGACAATTTCACCATATCAAGACCAAGTCGGCTATGAGGAGAGAATTGCGATATTAGAATGGATTGTATGAATATCATTTGGATATCAGAGTGGCTACTACTGATTCTAGTCAAAGAAGAGAAGCAGAAATTACTATTGTTACGATGGTGCGTTCGCATACTATAGGATTTATGGAAGGGAACCCTTCGAGATCGTTCGTATCACTCAGCAGATCACGTGATTACCTATTCATTGTGGCTGCGCGATATGTGTTCGAGCAAGATATCGATTGGGATCGGATGATGGAAGTGTCCAGGAGATATGATATTCCTTGTTTTGTCTCTACTATGACGGACATTGAAGCACGTCAATATTTGAAGTGGAATTAGCGAAACATTGTTATTGATATGAGATATAAATGGATTGATTGCTTTTGCTCGCATACGCTGAAGATGCGAAAGGGTCGGTTGTGGTGAAGTGGCTGGAGTCTATGTTTAAGTGTATACAAAAATACCCATAAAGAGTGCACGGTATTTTGGCCGGACATGAAGCAAGTTTTCGGTATTGAAGCCAGTGCTGAAGTAACCAAGAAGTAACAAGGTGAACAGGCACTTTCAGTAGATATAGGACTTCTTAATACTTTAATTATAATCAAATTTCCCCCCTTTGTGAACAGTCGTCTTCCAACCAACCAAATCTTTCAAAAACCTATATTAAAACTAAGTACATCCCGAGGAAAATTTTAAGTAAACGCGTGATAAAGCGTGATAAAGATCCTTTGCGATTACCTAAGATAAGGGGCAGCCTGAGTGTTACCAGGTAGTGTACATTTTCAGTAATTTTGTATTAAGGTTCGGACGTAAGTACCAAGAACCTGGGAAGTCTAAGCAAGAGAGGTGTATTCTATCGCTTCCTTGTGTTATTTTTGAGTGAAACCCTAGCAAATTTAGGTTCCTTCACGACAACCGTATCAAATCCAAATCCTTGAACACAATATCTGGTCGATAGAGTTGGTACAAATCGTCTGCATGGGCACTTCCTACCATATGTCGCAATCCTTCGCGTCACCCCCCTCACGCCCTTCCGTTACGGTCCACTAGCGTCACTTCCTCCATACGCATACGTTCCATTGCATTCCGTACACGTTACGCAATCGCCACGTTGCGCCCGACGGGACCGACGTTTAATCCACGATCCTTTCACGTCATACTTTTCCAAGATCCTCGCCGTGTGCTCATCACTATACAAGACATTCGACATGACGGCAAAGTAGAAATTGCGGCCATAGAAACGCACGCGATGACAGCCAAAGAACCGAATCCGGCGCGACGCCGGATTGGCAGATAAATATTGCGCATAGGCCGGCGCCATTTCCACCGAGGCGCGGCATTCCTTCTCCTTCAATCTCTTGACCAAGAGCGAGGTATCGCCCGAAAAAAACATAAACGCGCCACTCGAGCCTCCTCTCACGCGTTTTTTCACCGTGGTCCGAAAACTGGCGAGATACTTTTCATTCGACAAGCCAAACGCAACGCGAATCGCACGAAACTTCCGCGGCGCATAGTCAACAAAGACTTTGGGTCTCGGGTCCTCGGGCACAAGGAGTCGTTTTACTTGTGTGTGTGTGGCCAGATCAATTCCCTAAAGAAAATGTAAAAGTAAATATATTTGATTAACCTAAATAATCGTCAATTACAAAATGCGAATTTGATTACACCTATTTTCCGAAATTGCGCCATGATGCTTGTACTGACAACTCGACATATTCCAACAGAGTATACTGTATTGTAACCAAGGATAAGTTAATTGATAACTAGACCATTGAAACCAGACACAAGGCCGCCTGGCAGCAAGAGAAAGTTACCACTAACGACAGCACCAACGCCCAGCTCCCCCAAATGTGGCCTTAGCCATAGCGCTACATTCCACGGAGTTGGTCATACGCTTGAATCCTATAATCGACGCTTAAATGGACTATGTTGTAGAATGAAAGGCCACTATTTGGCGTTTCGTGATTGCTATTTGATAGGAAACGATGGCTAAATGAGTATTGGGGTGGAGAAGCACAGATAAAACCGATAAGAGCACACTTCCTCAGCGCCAGGGTATAAGAGCAAAGTTGTAGATAGGTATCCTAAGAGCATCTCCACCGGTCAATGTTAAATGCGTTCTATATCAATTTAACATCGACATTTAAAAAATTGGTTCTCCACCGGTAAAATTAAATCTGTGCTAAATTAGAAATTTCTTAAAATCCTGGACACCCACTGCCAAATCTGGAATCATTGTCGACGCGTATTATATCATATCAAATTGATATGATATAAGATGTACACCGCTGGAGCAAGTGCTCCGAATTTATTAAATAAATTGAGGTTTTAACACTATGCAGCTACAATTTGATATAATATAGCACGAGCCGGTGGAGATGCCCTAAAAGTATCCTAAATAACGATATGCCAATACCATGCGGAGCAAGCAAAAGAAAGACTAATAATGCGGATATAGAGCCTTTAAGAAGTCAAAATCATATCTATCGGACTGAAATTCACTCACGGAAAGTCTGGTGGCGCATATGCGCTTCAGACAAACAAGGAGGTGCGAGTGGACTAAAAGAGCAAGGAGGCAAGACTTGGGTGCTGCTATGCACTGGAGAGATCTACTCATTCAGTGTCGTTTCATACAAATCATTAAGTGCAAGGGTGGGAGACAAGCGTTGTTACGTCTCGTCTCCTGTGCTTAACACCGAAACCGCTCTTCAGAGCTGAGTATCACATCTCAGTGCTCGTCGTCCCCTCACTTCATTGCGAGCAGTTGTGGCAAGCAACCATGGGTGTCCAGGAATTTCTGGGGGATCTGTGCACAGCATCAATGTGTTTTAACGACACCGAGGAACGTTGTACAGGCGAATGCACTCGTGATTAAAGAGTTGCAAGTGACGAGCTCGAATCGTATCGTCTACTTCCTGCCTTTCTGATCAAACTACTAGAATGGGCTCTATATAATTGTTTGCGGCCCGTCGGTCATTGCCGAGAGTGGTTACAGCTTATCACACGGAATCAATTGCGCTCATTGCAAGCACACACTATACGACGGCAAACAGCTTGTGCTCGTCGGCGGGATGGCACATGCGTAAATGTTCGCATCGTGGCAGCTTTCTAGCTCCAATCGAAAAAGAAAAAGAGTAAGTGGTATGGTCCACTTCGGTAAATCCTCCTTATGGCCACACCCCTTCCCTCAATCCCCTTTCTTTATTGTGACTGGACTTTCTCTTAGTTGACTCAGTGACTTCTCACGCTTGCGCTGTGTGTAACAAGTGACGACTACGCACCGGAACGCGTTTTTTGGACTGGCGACCGACGAGGAAAATGTGATTTTTCTATCTCGATCGAATTTTTTCTTGTTGAATGTATGGCATAGTAAAACGTCTAGTCGACAAGTGATTAGTCTGTAGCACTAACATAACTTTCCTATTACTATGTGGAAAGTACAAAAGGAGCCAGGGACGCAGTTGCTTTCTAGTTCCCTAACCACGAATGAATCCTTACTGCAACTACCTCTCTCGCTCAGACCACTAGCACCTCATCTAATAATCTATATCAACGAAAGTATGGAGCATCATAAGTGCCCCGGGAGTATGCAACACCATATCGGCGGAACAGTTGAGGGACCTCGTGCGAGCCTTTTAGTTCACGTTGACGCTCCTCCGTTGGATTTGTGATGCCGACATGGTGCGACGTTAGTTATCTCAAATGGTGCATAATATGTAGTGACATAATTACAACTCCTTCATCACATACAAGATAACATTAAATGTATAGCTGCTATATGCAAATGATCTCCCCAAGTGTCACCACCATGTAGTTATCGAAACATGCGGATAAATGACAAAAAAGTTTATACTTAGCTCGTGTAATAATTCTGGGGTCAGCATGCGGTCACCCCCCCCCCTTTTCTTCGGTCACCCCCCCTCCCTTTTATGTGAAGGGGGTGTAGGCTCTCCCAATATATGTATTTAAAATGGGCAATGTCCACACCCCAAATTTATATTTCCACCCATTAAATTTGGGAATTCATGGTGTGGAAATAACATGGCCTTTTGATTACGGACCTGATATGGCTATAGACCACAGCCCCTGACAATTCTGTAGTAGAAAAAGCCGCAACCAGCCTTGTAAATTTTTGTGGTTTTTAAGTGCACAAAGAGTATTAAATTTTAACTACACCGTTCACCGTAATTATTGTGGACCACACTATTTCTCAACTCCCGGATATTCGACGGAGACCAAGATTAGCGTGGACCAGACTATTTCCGAATCCACACTATTCCCACGCTTGCAAATATAGTGTGGTCCACACTAAATTCGAATATTCCTAATTGGTGTGGACTTTCAACAAATGATTAGAAGCTGGTACACTGTGAATCATTTTGCGTGAACGGAATCGGGGGGGGGGCAGGCACTGGCAGCTTCAAGTCAAATTGAAATTGTGCACAGGAGAAAAAGACAAGGTTCTTATTAAAATAAAAAAATCTTCATCTCATGTCGCTTCCTGCCTTTGGTTACAATAAGGCTCTACAGGTCTGCCGTCGAAGGGGTCACGGTGCTTTGCAATAATTTCCTGCAGCTCTGGTGACAACTGCTCCGTATGCCTCCTTCCAGAAATGTCCAGCGCAAGGCCGCAGCGAATCATAGCCTTGCGAGCATACGTAAGACCGTTCCTGTCGCGCATGGCATTCACGTTTCGCACTGATTTTGCGGCAAGTTGCAGGAAAAACTTTTTACCTGGGTTTTTCAACTTGCCGGACCACGCGCCATCCTTCCGGACCTCATTGGACCATTCTCCTTCCCGCCCCATCCTGCACTTTTCCTCCCCCCCAAAGCCTTCTCCATTTATCCTTTATTTTTTAGATAACAAAAGAATCGCATGACTGCACAAGGTGTGATGCGCACGGAGGGAATAACGCAACTCAGTTTTCGTTTGCTCAAGCACTTGTTTCAACTGTGGGGACCCATTATGCCCACCACAGTTGTCCACGTAGACGAGAAGCTGGAGGCCATAAGGATCGGGACGGTGCGCACGTTGCTCGTTAAACCAAGTCGAAAAAACCTGCGGAAAGTTCAACCGCATTCAGTAATCGCAAAAAAAACATAATAATAATATTGAATGTACCGTTTTATCGCACCACCCTTTCGGGCCAGTTTGGTAAGTGACGCCAGAAACGTCGTCCTGCAAGCCTTGAATGGGATATGATCGTTTCATATTTTTGAAATATGAGCATCGTCGTTGAGATTTGGGAGTTTGACCCTCCGGTAAGATTGACCATCATCGTCATGCCCTCCCCCCGGAAACAACATCGGTATATTTCACATCAGAATCTCCACGAAATCCGAGTGTGCGCCCGTTACCAAAATTGATAACTAAGTGAGTCTCATCCATGTTTCGGATGAGATTTTCATCCAATGTTCCAGCAGTGAAACCACGGTGGAGTTCACCCATGTGAAATGCGACCGTCTTTTCAATTTGCAATTCCTTTTCAGGACTTCAAGAGAGTTTTCCCGTTTGCATCATTATAACGATGTTTTTGGCGTTCTGTTCGCAGAAAATGACCAAATTATTTAAGAAGAACTTCACAACAGCGTGAAATGAACGCAAACTTTTCCAGAACTCACCATAAAATGCTGAACCCAACGCGTTTTGTTTTTTTCTTTCACAGGTATGTTGTCCGATAGATTAACGTAACCTGAACCATATTCGGCCGCCCATTCTTCGGAGCCCTCAATGATGGCAAGTGCAATTGTGCGCAGAAAAGACGGCGACAATTTGATGCCAGTTGCGCGCATCCGAGAAAAATTCAACGGAAGAAGTTCATGCAGCCTCTCCGTCCAGGGAGCATGATGGCGACCACGACCTCCAATAGCCACCTTCACCTGAACTCGCTTCACTCCCGTGCTTAAAACCGTTGAAATCGACTTGACACTGACGTCAGCAGCAGTTAGAATGCCTTCGCGATCCTTCCACCAACGTGTGCACTTCATGTGGTTTGCCTATTGAGAACGTAGATGCGTAAGTTACTGTTTCTTGCGTTCCAATTAGCAGAAAAAGCCCACACATACTTTGTATTCGCCACGGAAATCAGCTTGAAAGTTCTTTATTGCTCTTACAGCAAATCCCTTTTCTCCATTTTCTTCAGCGTCTTTGACCATCCACATGATGACTTTTACGCGTGTTTCAACCGACGCAACCTGCTGGATTGCACGCTTGCGTTTACTCGTTGCATCATTGTCGTTTGGAATATGTTCTTGTTAATGGTTGCCGTTGGTCTGTTCAAGAACATTCTCCCTGTTTTCCACTTGAGCTACGGCTTCGCTACGAGCTTGGTCTGCGCATGAGCCATTGTAGGAGCAGCAACGATGGATTATAGAGACGCCAACGCTTCGACGTGGTCAAGGTTCATTGTCATTGGTTTTGACAGAGGGAATGTTGAGATGCACGATGCGAGCGTGAGTTCTGGCAAGTGAGATCGTTTTTTTTTCTGGCAAAGGGGGGTGCCTATTATTAGTGTGGTCCACACTATTTACGAATCCACACTATTAGCGCAACCAGACTAATTACGGTGAACGGTGTACGTAGTAAGCCCCACAGCTTAAATTCCTATGACACATCGGTACAATTTTGATTAAAGAATCTTTGAAGATAATACTACAACCGCAATTTTCGCAACAATTGGAATGTTTTTGGGAGGTGTGTATTCTTTATTATTTTTTAATCGAATTTGTTATGGTAATATTAAAAATACTTCGTAGTTGGACACGACTAGAAAACTTGTTTTGTGGATTATGCTAAGAAGCTATGCCACGTAACTTGAACAACTCGATCAGCACCAGTTTTTATTGCTTCCCATCGTAAAACAAAAAGTAGACGCTGAACAGAAACACACCGACCATCATCGAAAACGCCGAAGCGTAGTAAGGATATGCCGCAGGAATAAATCCCTCGTATTCATCATGTTTAAATGGACGCAACGAAACTTGCGTCGTCGTGAAGATTGTCCAAAGTCCCAGACGGCGGTAGAGAACAGGAAACAAATAGATACCGTATACGTCAGGCGCCTATAAAGTCACGGAGAAATGGCCTTGATCATCGTGACTGAGCGTCGTACACACGTAAGGGTCCAACATGACAAATTCCAACTGAACGTCATCAGCCTTGTAAGGTACCCATATTCCGTCTTTGATCTCGTGAAAGTCCAGCGAGTAAGTAAGGTTATCCTTCACACGGTATACATGCGAGTCACGCGCCACTTCAGCATCAGGGTATAACATGATTGGCAGGTCACCACGCTTCGCGTCGCTAAGCATTTTAGCTGGTTGTGACCCATCTTCACGGTGGTGCTTAACAATTGTCATGCGGAGCACACCACTTTCTTTGAAACCCCACTTAGTTAGAGCGTGGGCACTTTTTTTGTTAGTGAACTCTGTGGTGAAGCGTGTTTGAAAATTTTTGACCAGCAGTACCAGTGTACCAGTTATCAAGTTGGAGAGATCGGGTTGGCTAAAAGGATGGAGTGTTTTGGGCCAATCGTGTGTCTGGAGTGTTTGCTACGCAGATTTAAGGTGAGGCATACGGTTTTGCATGTAGTTTACATATTGGATTTAAATTGGATATTAAATATAGTGTTCGTTTTTCTTTGGGTTGCATAAGTCGCCGCTCCTACCGAAGGGGTTATTGGGAGCAGAGTGTTAACACGGTCCCCTCTAGCTCAATTTTCCCGGCCAGGACACAGCTCCACCGGAAGTCCCACGACGGGAAGCATCTCACTTCGTTCACTCAACCTTCAAGCCCCACACGTTTGGAACGTGTTCTTCTCTTTTGTATTGGCTGGGTCCCCACATGGCGTCGGGCGATCTGCCCCAGATTATTGGTTGGATCAACGAGCCGTTCCGCCGGCCCGCCCCAAGTTTCTATTGGCTGGGTCCCCACACTGCTGCACGCGGTCTGCCCCAGGATTTCTATTGGTTGGGTCTCCACACCGCTACGCGGTCTGCCCCAAGTTTTCTTCGCATTTGGAGTGACTATTTCCGCTTCACTTGCAGATCGCCCTATTTGGATTATCTTTTCGCTGGTTTTTGGTACAAGTACCTCAGAAGCGGTACCACCCATATCGGTACATAACAACACCAATACTGCACGACGGTCCGCCGAGTGTGCAACCACCCATACTAATGGGTACACAAGGTTGGAGTATTGATGATAAATCGGACTCGGCGCCTGCAGTGCTGATTGGTCACCAATCGGCACACAGGCGAAGGTTCGCGGGGTCCCCCCCCCGCGTAAGTTAGTTGGTTGGGCGCGATGGTGGTCAAGTTCCGGACACTTCGGCGTTCGATTTCGAACTGGACTCCACCACAACTCCTTCTTGTCAAAGTATTTGTTATTAAAGAGGTTCAGCGAACCAGCAAAGACAAGACGAGCGTTGTTGCGAGATTGAACAGCAGTGACGAGACCGATATGGTTCCCAAATAGCAGTCCATTGGACAATTCCTTGGTTGTGATGGGTTTAACCGGGTTGGCCGAGTATGCGCTGGTCGGAGCCATTAGCACGAGGAAAGCCAAAAAAATTCTAGGCTAAATTGACATGTCTACACCATAAAAAAGGCGACAGGCTTGGGCACGGTGGCCAATGATACCACTACACGATCTGAAGCCACGAAATCTTTCGCGGCGATTATCGAATCATATATGTCATCGTCGTCAGTAATAAGGTTGACGTGATCCAGCAAAATTGTGTTTTATTTTATTAAACTCGACGCCGCACTTAAAGGCAAAATTGCGCTGCACTTTGCTCGCAGACAGCAGCACATTTCCGCCGATCTCCACGAAATTAAGCAGGTCCGACTAGCGTAAAGATCCCATCGCCCCTCTCGGGAGTAAACAGTACAATATTCTCATAAATTCGTTCGCCAAAACGCTCGAGCTCCAGCGTTTTCTTGATTTTGTCATTACCAGTAAAAAAGCTCAGCTCATGAACTCTGGCTAAAAATAATTAACAAGTGAGTATATAACGATCATCACATCGACGGTCTCAACGCACCTTTAAGTAGCTGAAAGTATTTTCGGAGTGTGTATCTCGCAGAAGTGGAGATTCCAGCAGCACAGCAGTGCGATCGGTATATGACATGGCTAACGTTATCGCTAATGAAAACGCGAACATAAGGGAACGCAAGACCATGGTGTTAATTGGGAGTGATCTAAGACGTGCAGCGTGTCACTTGATCACATAAGGCTGGTTGTGGATTTTTTCTAATACAGAATTGTCAGGAGTTGTGTACCTATCAACTTGGGGGTGTAGCCAGATCAGGTCCCTAATCAAAAGGGCGATGTTATTTCCACACCATAAATTCCCAAATTTAATGGGCGGAAATATAAATTTGGGATTTGGAAATGACATTACCCATATTTTAGATACATATATAGGGAGAGCCTACACACCCCTCACATAAAAGGGAGGGGAGTGTGACCGGAGCAAAGGTGTGTGTGACCGCAGGCTGACCATAATTCAATAATAAATAATAAATTTTAGCGACCAATTAGGACGCGCCTTTTTTATAGCGTGGAAACTCCTCCCTCATACGATCATTATCTTCCTGAATCATTTGATTTGATTTTTTTAATTCAGCAAAGAGTGGCGTATGTTTGATCTTGCTTGGCCATTGCTCCGTCAGTATTTTTCCATCTCTTGATTGTAGTAGAATCCATAGCGTAGATGTAGTCGAAAACATGAGTCGAAAATGTCCAATAGTAAATACAGCTATCAGTTCATGTATTAAGGAAGAAGATGTCCGAGCAGGGAATTAATCAACGGGATGTATATTGAGAAGTGATTATCTAGCTAAACATGAACTTATGTAAACAGATGTTGAAGCCATTGTAAACATCCTTCTGTGTGGGGTATGTATGGCTCCAACCTGTACTTGATTTCCGGTCGACTTTGCAACCACTGTAAGCGGCTTACTGTAGCACTTGATCTCCGAAACCTCGTCTGCAACTTGAGGGCACCCCATAAAAACTTCATATCTCGGCACCCGTCAAGTATCGGAGTATCCGCTCTGCAAGGTGCCAGACAAAAAAAGGTTGGCGCATGTGTTCGACGTTTCCCTGTGCACTGCGAATGCAATGTATGGGCGCGTGCACCTTGTGATCCAATGCAAACAGCCAAACAGAGACTGAAAGTCCCTAATTATCACTAAATCAGTGCTTTTAAGGACTTCGCTCGGATGCAGCGCCAAGTCTTCAAACTATTGCCCGATTGGGGTCGTGACTAGATTCGCATTTTTGAGCTTGAAATCCGAGATAATATCATCAATTGCCACCTATTAATCCAGCTTGTACCCAAAGTTATCCACAAATTTCACTTGCATTCCGAGGTAATTGGAAACTTTATCCAAATTTTTGATTTCCAAGGATTTCATATCTTCGAAAGAAATTTCGACCAACTCCTCCTGCGTACTAGTCACGAGGAGTTCATCAACGTAAATGTCCACTACGATAATATTACCATCAATGTGTTTCATATAAAGGCACAAGTCCGTAATGCATTGCGTAAAATTTAATTAAATAAATTTTCCATGGATAAGGCGGTTCCACAACCTCCCTGCCTAGTTTAGACCGTAAAGTGCCTTCTTTAGCTTGAGTACTTTTTCACCACGTGAAACACGATAGTCCTCATCTATATCCACTTGCATACCTTGCGGTATGAACAAAAAATGTCGTGCTCATCTTCCGATGCTTTCACATAAGCATTCGGAATATCGCCATGTCGTGCGGGCACATTCCACTTGACCGCAAAATCTAATACCAGCATAACGGTGCTTATGTGGATCACCGCGGAGAAAGCCAAAGTATAATCAACTCCAAAACGGTGCTCTTTGCCACGTGAAACGAGTCGCGCTTTATACCGCTCCATATTTCAATTTTGGTCCGGTTTGGTCTTAAAGACCCATTTAGTATGAAACAGTCGACAAACAGCCGGCTTATCCACCACGATCCAGACTTCATTATTTTTAGATGATCAATCTCTTCTTGTATGGCCACTAACCATTTGTCCTTGTTGCTTCATTTTATCGCTTGAGCGAAATTTTTGGGGTCCATTTCCGTTATAAAATTAACGGACCCCACATCTTCAATTTGAGATGGAGTTTCGCTCGTAGCTCCAAAAATACTTGATGGATCTTAATGAATTTTCCCCACAGCGCTTCGGGTTACGCAGCGATCGCGTTGCCATGTCTTTTTTTTCGTGGCTTCTTCTGCTTTTCAATAGAGATTGGTGGTGGCACCCCCCTGACTCGCGATCTTCATGCAGTGGACCTTGAACTTGCTTGTTCTTGGTCTCGTCAAGGGTTTCGATATTTTTCACCTGTTGGGACACGACGGCCTTGCGTTAACCTTTGAGGTAAACCTTTTAACCCTTTACTTCTTCGCTTTTACCGATGATTACAGCCGCTTGAACACGGTATGCCAGGGAGTCCTACCAGGGTTGCGATAAACGGTACAAGTGGATCCAAATACCATTATATCGCCAAATTTTTTTTCGCCAACTTTTCATTTCGGTTTTTTGTTCGGAAGTAATTCCAAAGGGGACTGTATGTGCAAGTCGAGTTACTTGGACTACGGTTCAATGTATAAGCAGCATATTAAACCGCATCCCTCCAAAATATCAATGGTAATCCACTAGCGAACAACATGCACCTTGCCATATTCATGACTGTACGATGCATGCTTTCTGCCTTACCGTTGCTTGACTTGTTGTTGGCTTCACTAATCTGACGCTCAACACCATTCTGGGAACAAAAACCATCGAGATTGTTGTATTCGTAACCGCCATCGGTACGGAGTATAAAAGCTTTGCAATTAATTGCCGCTCGAAGAACGCCAAAAATGCTCGAAACTTTGGCTGCAACATCTTTTGTTTTGGCTAAGAGTACTCGTACGTAATTCGACTTATGATTAACAAAGTTGATCATATAACGATTAACGAGCCTATCCTTTGGTGTTATCGTACCTTTGAGGTCGGAACAAATAACACCGCCAATCCGCTCGATTGGCGAGTTGGTACCACTGTCCCTGACATATCGTACGTTTTTTGTCTGCTTTCCCTGGGCACACGTCAGACAGTTCAGACGCTTATGATCTAACAGTTCGATTCCACTTGAAGCGGCTATCGCAAGACGTTCAACGGCATCGTAGTTCAGATTTCCGAGGCGTGCATGAAAATGCAGTAATGATTCTTTTTGAACATCCGAGCTTCTAGCGATATCGGTATCGTTACCTTCTACAATTGCCATAACTGAGTGGTAATGAACCACCTAATCATCCATCAAAACGTTAACCTCCCACTGTTAAAACTTTATTGACCTTTTGTATATCGAAAATAGAAGATCGGGTGGGCGCGTGCAACATGGTACGATTACCATGGCCGTATGCCATTTCTCACCCTTTCTCCTCCAAAAGGCCATACGAGAGAATATTATTGGCGATATTTTCCACAAAATAAACGTTGTCAATGCGAATTGTCTTTGTTTTCCCACCGGTCACCACTTGGATGAATATCCAGCCTTTTTGGGAATTTTTATTTTTTCCCATCCGCCTGGATACAAGTGCCGTCAATCGATTCAATATCACACAGATATTTCTGCTGGTTGATCAAATGCATACTAGCACCGTAATTAAGTATCCAAGTGTTGCACCTAATTTAATTTGGAAAATCACTGATGGTTAGAGAGAAATCCACCTTTTTCTGAGCCTTATTATGACATTTCGGTCTAATATGACCGACTTGTCCGCCACCATGGCATTTTATGGTTGTCTTCTTCTCTTCCACTAAATGCACAGCATCAGCACTACAGTATTTTGCACTTCGTGAATTGCCTAGAATTGCCCGAGCAAACTGAGTGAGTTCCTCGGCATGGGTAAAAAGTGGCCCCTAGTGTGGTCGAACTTAGCCATCAAAGTTGTTTTAAGTTTGGGTGATGCGTAGTATATCCCGTTGTCTAAGACAAGTGCTTCACTACCACCCACAGCCTCTGAAATCTCCACCATGTATAGATAATGTTCAGTCCATGAACTCTTGGGGATTTTTCGAGTTGTAAACAACTTTATCGCTTGTGTAGAGGTGATTGAAATATTGAATGCACTTAGGATTTTATTCATCACATGCACTAACGTAGGTGACTCATTCCACCATGACTCAACCCCGCGATTATAGTACTTATCCGCAATGCCACTTAGGTAATGTCCAAGGAGATCCACCTTCACATCTTCACTCCAGTAAAATCCACAAGCTGAATCGGCTAGCGAAACTTGTCGGATGAAGCGAGTACCCCAATCTTTAAATCCAGCACCCAGGCCAAAGTACACTTCGGTACCATCGAAAAGTCTAATCTAAAGCTTGCATTCCTTGGCAGATGGTGTTTTGATGATGAGAGGCCGATGTACCCATATTTTGGTGCTGGTTGTTGAAAGTAGGTTGGGCCTGCGGTTTTCGCTCAGGCGTACTGTCGAGCGACGCCAACCTCATACGAGTACCTAACCGCTTCGAATTGTTGAAACCGAAGTTGTTACCCGGAGGGATAGTGCGAGAAGCTTCCAATTTGTCCATTCGCTCGCACATTTTCTGAAACGTATACAAAATATGCATCCCTTAGGTTCCGAGACCTGCAAACTTTTCCTCTACGGAACCTACATCACTTGAGACACTATGACCCTTTGGGCTCATAATCTGTTGATTATCAGTCGAATCCATAGCGTAGATGTAGTCGAAAACTTGAGTAGAGAATGTCCAATAGTAAATCCAGTATTAAACGGAAAGTAATCACGCGTGATAGCTCCAAAACCAAGCACACGTTGGTGGCGAAAAATGTATCAGCTAACAGTTCGTGTTGTAAGAAAGAAGATGTCCAAGCAGGGATTTAATCAACGGGATGTATATTGCGAAGTGGTTATCTAGATAAACATGAACTTATGTAAACAGATGTTGGAGTTATGGTAAACTTCCATCTGTGTATGGTATACATGTCTTATACGTAACAAAAAGTGTGTACTCAGAACCGAGTACTACTGCACTAATTATGTTTGTAACAGACGAAATGCAAATTGCTACCTAAAATAGACCTACCTTATTATAATGTTGAATTAGAAATGGACCGACTATTTTAACACTATCGCATACTTAAATTGGGTGCGCGAACTGGAAATGGTGTAACTACGAACCCGACTTTGAGCCTGTCTGTATACGATGCACGATCACGAGCACTGAAGCTACATGTAATATACTAGTACTTTTATAGCGGGAGGTGCATTTTCAACCACCCTCCTAAATTAGATAATATATACATTTACATATACGGGGAAGAATATAGAAAAACCGCGGGAAGTTTCTCACGAATGACCAAAAAGCGTGCGTGGCTGCTGACTAGTGTTGAAAATATTCAATATTACGGTTTGTACCAAAAAAGGTATATGTATATTTTCATTTTTAGCATTGATAATTTCCTACTTTTAAGAGGTAAGGTAATGTACAAAGGAATCTTAGTACTTATTATTAGATACAGATAAGTAGTGTAGATTACACGACAGATGGAGGATCGCTACAACTTCAATATTTCATGTGAGGATAGATAATCACTTCTCAATACACATTCGATTGATTAAATGTCCCTGACTTGGTTTTCTTCATGTACTGTTTGTGAACTGTCTTGGGGTGTTGTTTTTGTCATTAATCGATACTATATTGCGACAAAATTCAACTAAGACTAATTTAGTATAATCAAGGTATTAAACGACATTTATGACTCAAGTTTCTACAAATCTACGAAAAGATGGACCAGGTACATTTCAACAGATTAAGAGCCCAAAGGGTCATGATGCACCGTTTGGTGAAGACCAGCACGAAGAAAAACCGGCATGTATGGGAGCCGATGAGTTTAATTTTTTGGAAATGTTCCAAAGGTTTGTGACAGACTCGACAAACTCAATAGTTCACGGGTATTCAAGATAGAAACAATTTTTTCTTCGACAAATAGATGATCCCTGGCACCCGGATGCAGTTGGCGTCGCTTGAAAGCACGCCGGTCGCCACGAAAGCCGAAATACAAGCTCAATTTAATAATGGAAATTGAGGTATGGAATCTCGGATATGAAATCGGAAACCTGTGTTTAAAACTCTGTCCATAAGAATTTGGGATGATTCTGAGGTGTGCCATGGGTTGGGAGCAGGATTTAAAGACTCGGGAACAAGCTTAATACGCCAAATTGCTATTTTTCAATCGGCGTGTGAATTTTACTGGTCTGAAGATATTAAAACTTATCTCCTTGGACACTATCTTAGTGAAGCAGCTGCAATATAATACAACAGAAAAGTTTACACTTGGTGAATAGAGTGATCGATGTTGATGCATGTGATGAAAAAATGCTTCGTGCATTTTACACTTCCTCACATAGACACAAGCGATAAAACTGTTTACGACCAAGAAACATCCAAAACTGTCGGAGAATGAGCAACTTTTTTTATCTGGTAGCTATTTCAGAGGCTTTTGAAGGTAGTGAATCGCTTGTGTTGGATAATGGGGTGCATTATGCCTCGCTGGAATTGAAGACCATTTTGATCGCGAAATATGACTATATTAAGCTCGATTTCTTAAGGCATGCCGAGAAATTGTGCCAATTTGAGCAAACGGTAGAAGACGAGGCATGTACTATGAAGACACTTGCTGCTGATGCAGTTTACATCATGCCAAAAAGGAAAAACATCAAGTGCTACGGATGTAGAAAAATTGGACGCATTCATCCAAAATGGTCCAATAAAGCCGATAAAAGGTTGATTTCTCGCTATCCATTATAGAAAAACTAGATGTGATTAAGGGAAGGAAGTGGATGTTTTCTACAATGGTGCATGTATCCATATCGTGAACGATCCAAATACTTGCGTGATGAAGATAGTGTGAACGGCACCAAGCAGATGGTAAAAACTTGGTTGTTTCGAAAAAGGGTTGGACTAAGCCCAAGTGGTTTTATAAGCTGAAAACAAGATCATATCTGACCGATTCTAACAGGATGAATTGTGTGACGTGTGCCCAAGCAATCTAAAAATCCTCGGTCATTCCGTACAGTGGTTTTAATGCGCGGATTGATCGAGTTGGTAGCGTAATCACTCCGATTTAAAGGGGTTAATTACGCCGAAAGATTAATTGGGTAACAGATACCTGATCCACGTTGTTGATCGTAAATTTAACTATGTCCGTGTATTTTTGGCGAAGACTAAAAATATCGCCACCAAAAAATTTGAACTTTTTTTGGCATTCTTCGAGCGGAAGTTTAACGGCAAGGTTCATACCAATGGTGGGTACAAATATAAAAACCTCGATGGATTCTGTCAAAAGACTGGCGTTGAACGCAGATAACAAGTCTAATAATTAGGCAAGCAATGAAAAAACCTAACGAATGCATCGTACAGTCATGAATATGGCAACGTGCATGTTGATCGACAGTAAATTAAATCTTTCGTTTTGGGGCGATACGGTTCAACTTGCTGTTTTAATATTGAAACCGAAGCCCAAGTAATGGAAATCTCAAGCGGCTATGGCCTTTGTAAATACTGACAAATACAGAGCCTAATCTTTGCGAAATATTGGCGTTTGGATCGCCGTGTACAGTTTTTCGGAATCCTGGCAAGCATTCGTTGGCACACAGAGCTCATGTTGCTATAATTATTGACATGAGTGAAGAGTTCAAGGCTTTCACGGTGCACCTAAAGTCAGAACACAATATGGTTGTCACGCAACACTTGAAAACATTGAAACGTCGGATCAGCACCAAAACCAAAAGGTGCCATATAGTTTGCAGGAAGATCGACAGTCAAATAAAGCCACTACAAGAAAAGACCAAGAAAAAAAAGAAGCGATAACGCAAGAGACATGTTACATGGAACCAATCCAAGAAAATATGAAGAAGATGGAGCGAATACTGATTTCACTCCGACTGAGATTCAAGATGTTCAAGAAGATAAAGGAACTGGGTCCGTTAATTTCGTAACGAAAATTGACCCCAAAAATTCAGTCAAGCGATGAAGAGTACAAAATGGGACAAGTAGAAAAAAATGTGCAACAGGAGGAGTTGGATGCTCTGGAGAAAAATGAAGTGTAGACTGTTATTGATAAGCCCAAGAATTGTCGTCATATTCAAACAAAATGGGTTTTCAAGACCAAGATGGAAATATCGAAAGATACAAGGCAAGACTCGCTGCTCGCGTAAACGAACAGTGTTTTGGTGTGGATTACCCTTTTTTGACTTTCGTTGTGTGATTTTATACTGGAATCGTAAATCTGATCTTAGTTTTGGCGGTCAAGTGGAATGTGCTTGCGAGCATGGGCCGAATGTTTATGTAAAAGCATCGGAAAACGAACACGTTATCTACTTGCACATTCCGCAAGGAATGCAAGATGAAACCATTGAAACAAAGCGGAAGATCACGATAAAAGTACTCAAGCTCAAGAAGACTCTTTACGGCATCTATCAGGCAGTCTGCAACTTTAGTGTATCACAGATATGTGAGTTACGTGAAGCAAGTTGTAGGGCAGGTCGTTATCGATGGAATTTAAGTTTATTACTTAAAAGTGACTGGCACTAAGGAGGAGCTTAAAACGAAGTTTTTCGAAGATCTATACTGTTTTTCGATCAAAAAATTGGGTATGGTATCCAAATTTTTGAGAATGCGTGTTACTTCGACAGCAGTAACTTTGTGTAGATACTGGCTGGACCAAGAAGTTGTGATTGATGAAATTGTTCAAGATTTCGGTTTGCAAGATGGAAATACAGTCAAGACGTCAATCCGCCAAGAATTCGAGGACATAGTCCCGCAACCGACTTATCAACTTACGACTTTGTGATTAATTACAATTAAGGACACTTAATCTCTCGTCGGAAATTTTCTGTGGGCTGGAAGATGTACAAGACCAGATATATCGTTCATCGAGCACAAGGCAACAAAAAGACATATGCGATTACGGTCACGAATTAGGTTTAGCGAAGAAGATTGCGAGATATATTAAGGCTACCAAATCTCTCAAACCCACTATCGTTAAGAAAAAATCTGAAGGCTCAAGTGATGTTTTGAAGATCAATGCGTATAGCGATGCAGATATGTAGAGCTCAAGCAGACCAAAAATCAGTTACAGGTGGCTTGATTTTCGTTGATGGTATGTTTGTGAGCTGTATTTGAAAGAAGCAAGGTGGCGTCTCCCTTTCGACGATGAAAGCGGAATATTATGAAGCTTCGACCAAATGTAGTATATTTACTTGGTTTGGTGTCAAGGGATTGCTTGAAGAAATACAAGTCAAGACGAATCTACCAATGCAACTTTGCATCGATAACAAAGAAACAATCAATATTTTTAAAGGACTTAAGGTAACTCAAAGATGAATTAATTCGTCTGAAAGATATTATTTAAAAGTTACCAGAAAAAAACTATCGAGTCTATTCACGTTGGAACAAAGGTGATTGAGTTACCAAGGCATTGGCTATACCAAGAATCGAAGAGTTATGAAGCGCGATTGGCTTGCAACAATTGTGATTGACGAAATTCACAATGAGGAGAAGCAATGAAAATATTCGATAGTAAGGTGTGTAACAAAAATCAGGTAAACGTTATTTTTATTTAGAGCATTGTTATTTTCGTACTTTTGAGAGACTCTTGTAGGACCCGTCGAATCGACGGGGCCGGCAGCCCAGCGCCCCGTGAAGGGTACTGTATAAATATGTATTCTCTACAGCTCTACAAATCTTGCTCCACTGCACCCCCTAATTGTTGACGAGCACTGCCGACCGTGTACTGTCGATGACAATTGATTCGTGTATTAACAGCATAACCACCTCGAGAACATTCTAGAATGTTCGTCGAATCGTGTAGACTATTCGTCCACGATCTAGAACATTCTAACTGAGATACTGTAGGGAGCAGCGTAGGTAAGAAACGATAACCAATTAATCTCACTCTCCAATTTTACGCGTGTCGAACAAGTTATGAGCCCAAAGCTCTAACTCTGTAATCGATAGAAGACCTCGACCTCTAGAAGAAGACCACGACCACGACGATGAAGACCCCATCAGACCTCCTTGGCAGCGACAACTTCTTTCATTGGGAGTTCAACATGCGAATGAAGTTGGCCAAGAAGGGCCTGCTACTGTACGCGGAGGAGAACTGGAAGGAGGAGCAGATGAAGAATGCTACTTGGAGAGCCAACGACTTGCGTGCTTTTGCGATCATCGCGCAGGGAATCGAGTTGGAGCATCAGTCGAAGATCCGGCAAGCGAAGACGGCGAGGCAGGCATGGCTCATGCTGCACGACTACTACAATAGAAGCAACATCCAGAACCGAATTACGCTCACGCGACGAGTCCATGAGTTCAGGATGGAGGAAGGCGCCAGAATGGCGAGCCACCTTGACAAATTTGGCGAGTTGGTGGTGGCGATGGAAGCCGTGGGTGACAAGATGGACGTGGATCGACAGCTGGTGATTCTTCTGGGCAGTCTCCCAGCAGAATACGACACGATTGTGACTGTGATCGAGAACACGGACCTGACCAAGATGTCACTGGATGAAGTCAAGGAGAAGTTACTAAAGCAGTACGAGAAGTTCCAACAACAGGAGTCTGGAGAAGGCGCGTTCAGGGCTGGACAGCGTGGTGGACGGAACGGCCGTGGCAGAAACAGCAACAGTGGCAAGAAACAGGACGACGTAAATAATAAAAGGCACTGGAAACCAAGGAAGTTCATGGGGACGTGCTACGGGTGTGGCAAGCGTGGCCACAAGAAGTCCCAGTGCAAGAAGAAGGACGATGACGGAAAAGCCATGTTCATGACGCATGCGACGTGTGAGCAACGCGCGGAGGACGGTAGTTGGTTGATTGACAGTGGTGCATCGTCGCACATGTCACCCTACCGTGAGGACTTTGACACCTACCAGGAGCTCGGCCTACCTATCGAAGTGAAGGTGGCCGACGGCAAGATCGTGAAGGCCATTGGACATGGCGACGTCCGGATGGTGTTTGAAAGTGGAAAGGTTACAGTGAGCAACGTGCTGCATATCCCAGGACTAGACCGACGTCTCTTGTCAGTGCCGAAGCTGACTTCGAAGGGATGGGTGACTAAATTCACGTCGGAGCAATGCACGATCATGAAGGAACGGCGTGTAGTAGCACGTGCTCCGCTTGTGGGCAACAGTTATGTGTTGCGTGGACATCAAGAGCGTGCTATGTTAGTTGAGTACAAGGATAATGAGAGTAAGTGGAAGTTGTACCATGCACGACAAGGCCATTCTGGTCATGAAGCGTACTTGCGCACACAACTAGCGACCACAGGGCTTCCGGAGATAAAGAAACCTAGAGACCACCTGTGCGGTGGATGTGCGAAGGTCAAGATAACCGTCGCACCGTTCCCTAGCGAGTACAAGACAAAAACAACTGAACCACTTGAGCTTGTGCACACGGATTTGATTGGGCCGATGGGTACCCGATCTACTGGTGGGTCGAGATACGTTGCGACATTTGTGGATGACTACTCGGGTCATGTGGAGCTGCACTTTCTTAAGACAAAGTCAGAGGTGTACAAATAGTTTATTGACTATAAGAGAAAAATGGAGAACCAGTGTGGAAGAAGGCTGCTTCGCTTGCGTTCAGACAACGGCGGCGAATACACGAGTAAGCGATTCA